>JAOUZG010053459.1:6307115-6327332 GCA_026289955.1 Argiope argentata | reverse complement strand
AAAATTGAACATAATACTTCAACAAGCAAATCAAAAGGATGAGTCCCACAAAATTTAACAAACTTTTTGAAGCAAATCAAAGGATGTCCCTTAAAATTGAACAAAATTCTTCAAGCAAATCAAAAAGATGAGTCTCTTAAAATTGAACAAAAGGCTTCTTGAAGCAAATCAAAAGGGTTAGTCCTTAATATTAAACAAAATGCTCCTTCGAGTAAATCAAAAGGGTTAGTCCTTAATATTAAACAAAATGCTCCTTCGAGTAAATCAAAAGGGTTAGTCCCTGAGAATTGATTGCTGAACTTTGGAACTTCAAACGATATTTTGTTCCTCATTTCAAAACAGTGTAATCATTAAATAAAATTCCTTTTTCGTCTATTTCAGCATCAAAATAATTATCTTTCAAATACACAAAATAGGACTTCTTTAAGAGCAAAATCTCATGTATGTTCTTTAAAATGTTTATGTTCATTTATTGCTCATTTATGTTCTTTATGCGTCCAATAAGAATTATGCACCTAAGAGTAGTCTTTTTCTCATTTTAAAACTCCCCAGTTAACCAATAAATTTAAGACCATCATAATATTCTAAGATGCCATATAATTTCTAATTAAAAAGAAAACCAAAGTACAATTCCCCTCTCCTCCCTAATTGTTTTAAGGGCCAATCTCAAGTATTTCTCAGTTAGCAGTTTTTAACATTCTAAAGCAACATTCTTTTCATACATTCATAATAATCATTCATTTTAAAGATTTTTTTTCCATTTCAATATAATTCCAGTAATCGGTAGATATAACTTATTGAATATCGGAAAACGAAATATTTCGGTTCTAAAAATCAGATCTTATTTTAGTATATCTTAATAGAAATAAATATTTTTGAATATTTTTTATCTAAATATTCTATAACAGTTTATTTTGGAAAATATTTCCTTCCCCGTTTCAAAATTAAGTAACCAATAAGTCGTATTACTCAATTATTCAGAAATGGAAAAAAAAACGTAGTAAAAAAATCAAATAAAGATTAAAATGAAATCTGCTATGCATATTTCAATGCATCATGTCAGAACATCATTTCTTGAACGGCCAAGCACCACTTGCTTGTGCAAGTTAAATTATATTTTTTATTTACTTTAATTGTTTCATCGAGTGTCACTTTAGTATTGCAAACAATCCAAAAATACTTTTTCTCGCATTGATTGTTTTAAAAAAATATCCCATTCTTATTTATTTCATTTCATATAATCAAGTGCTCAAAATGACATTTTACTAGGTTTTATTTGTTGTAGTCATTAACTTATTTTTTTTAATCGGAAGTTTTGTAAATGCAATTTCAACGCGTTAGTAAAAGCTGATTTTTTAAGATGCTCGTGCAGGTAATAAAATTTCAAAGTTTCGCCTGCTGATTTTTGTTGACGCCAAAACCCTCATCCCAAAAACAGCGTCGTGTCTTTACCTGATAATAAAAACTCAATCCTTCAAAGTAGGATGTAGCATTTTAGAACCATACATTTTTCATATATTGACTATAATTACTCTTTTTTGAAGATATTTTATTCATCATTTCAAAATTACTCATGTAGCAAGCCAATCAAAACCTTCAAATGTGTAACAATGGGAAATTACATTTGTAAACGGTAATAATAATATCAAAACATTAATTATTATTTTAATAATATCAAAATATTATTCCATTTGTATATATATATATATTCCTATCACATCTACATAAATTTCTTGTTGAAAACTGTATCGTAACTCCATTGTTACTGGGGAAGGAGTGATGTAGCAGCTATATCTGTGTATTATTATCTTTGTTTTCACAAGTTTGTTCTTAAAGAATTGGCAACACTAGTTGCTTGTTGTTGGAATAAAAATGATGTTGACATGATGTTGATCGCCTCTTTTTAATATGAAATATAATCTGTATTAAACATTCTGAAATTATAATAATGTTCTTATAACCTATCTTTATGAACTGAATATAACAGCGAAACAAATTCACACACAGCAAACAATATTTAAGTGTATTTTAGAGATATTTATCATTTTAGACCGATATACTTTTCACATATAGAATAATAATTATACATTTCAGACGATATTTCACACCTCATTCCGAACCAACTCAATCCATGAGCAAAACAAAACTGCAATCGAACGCTGCACGATTATATACTAAATAGTAATTAAGCACTTCAGATGGCATCTAATAGCCCACTTCGAAATAACTCAAATAATGAGGCAGAACGAAATTGCTGTCACCCCAATTTCGACATCACAGTACCCCTCGTCCTAGCAAACAAAAAGCAATATTAGCTTTAGAGGCAGGCTTCGCCAGGAGAAAAAAATATAAAGGAGAAGGCGCCTGAATTGGGAGAGGGAACGCGTCGCCTATCGTGGTATAGGATCACGAGCCCCATTTCCACGATTGTTGTGATCGATCGAAAAGAGAGTTGCAACAGTCGACATCCGGCCACTGCATGCTGTTGATACTTTTCCTGTCCCCAGACACACGTTTTGCTGCTGCTTCGTTCACGGCTCCATCGTTGCACATAAACAAATGTCTTCCAGTTCTTTTTCTGGGAGATATGCGAACTTATAAATGCTTTTTTTCCTTTCTGGCTTCTAGTTGCAAGAATTTGCTCTTAAAATGAATGGAATTAAACCATTCTGCACGAGAGAATAAAATGTGGCAGGTTGAAAAAAAATCATTTGGAGATCAAGTTCTGAGTTGGCATTCGAACTGCCATTGAGTGTTAGAATTTTAAGGCAACAATTTGCAGATTTATTTTTCTAGAATATCTTATAAAAATGTTGATATTTTGCCGAAAAATTTGTGAATTTGCGAAATCTTTATTTAAGTTTTGTAAGTATAAAAGAATAACTTTGGAAATATTTCATTCTTCTGAAAAAGCAAAGATTTCATCCTTAAAAAATAGAATTACACTATTTTAAAAATGAAACAGATTACAAAGAATCGTTTGGTAATTCACATCTCAGTTGGCATTCGAAGTGCCATGTAGTGTTAGAATTTTAGGGTAACAATTTGCAGATTTTTTTTCTAGAATTTCTTATAAAAATGCTGACATTTTCCAGAGTAATATGTTAATTAGCGAAATCTTTTGTTAAATTCTGTTGGCACAAAAGAAATAACATCTGAAATATTTCATTCTTCTAAAAAAGCAAAGATGTCGTCCTTAAAAAATAAAATTAATTTATTCTAAAAATGAAACAGATTTCAAAAAATCGTTTGGTAATCCACTTCTCAGTTGGTATTCGAAAAGAAATGTAGTGTTAGAATTTTAAGGCAACAATTTGCAGATTTATTTTTCTAGAATATCTTATAAAAATGCTGACATTTTGCCAAGCAATATGTGAATTTGCGAAAGATTTTGTTAAGCTTTGTTGGTAGAAAGGAATAACTTTTGAAATATTTCACTGTTTTAAAAGAGCAAAGATGTCATCTTTAAAAAGTAGAATTAAACTATTCTGGAACATGATTAAAATGAAACAGATTGAAAAAATTTCGTTTGGTAATCCACTTCTCAGTTGGTATTCGAAGAGAAATGTAGTGTTAGAATTTTAAGGCAACAATTTGCAGATTTATTTTTCTAGAATATCTTATAAAAATACTGACATTTTGCCAAGCAATATGTGAATTTGCGAAAGATTTTGTTAAGCTTTGTTGGTAGAAAGGAATAACTTTTGAAATATTTCACTGTTTTAAAAAAGCAAAGATTTCGTCCTTAAAAAATAAAATTAAACTATTCTAATATAGGATTAAAATGAAACTATTCTAATATATGATTAAAATGTTGGCAACCGAACTGCCATGCAAGGTCAGAATTTTAGGGCAACAATTTGCCGATTTTTTACTAGAATATCTTATAAAAATGTTGATAATTTGCCGAGCAATTTGTGAATTTGCGAAAGTTTCTGTTAAGTTTTGTAAGTAGAAAAGAATCTCCAAAGAAGAGCTTTAGAAATAAGAACTCAATATTTCTAAATGAGCAAAGATTTTCTCCTAAAAATAGAATAAAACTATTCTAGCACATGATAAAAAAATACAAGTGCTATAAATAGTCGTTTGGTAGTCCAGTTCTCTATTAGAAATAGAACTAGAATCTAATTTCAGAATTTTATGACAATTATTTTCAGATTTTTTTTCCCAGGCCCATTACATTAAATGTTAGATTCGTATTTTACTGTAAAAATGCTGATTTTTTTGCTGTCCAATATGTGAATTTGCAAATACTTTTGTAGTTAGAATGGAATATCCAAGGAAGAGATTTTGAAATAAACGAATATTTTTTTAACTGAGCGAAGATTTATTCTTAAAACGCAAAGATTTATTCTTAAATTAAACCATTCTGTATAAGATGCAAAATGAAGCAGGTTATAAAAAAATTATTTGTTAGTTCATTTCTGCAGTTAAAAAATTTTCGAACAATGATTGGAAGATTTTTTTCTAGCCCCCCCCCCCATCTTATTAAATGTAAGCTTCGTGTAATATCATAAGAAATGCTTACACTTTGCAGAGAATTATGTGAATTTGTGAAGGCTTTTAGTCAGTTTTGTAGGCAACAAAGAATGTCAAGAAAGGCATTTCAAAATATGCAAATCTTTCTAAATGAACAAGGATTTCCTTTTAAAAAGAAAGAAATTAAACGATCCTCCTGTACATAATAAAAAAAGGAGTGGACTACAAATAATTACTACTTTGTTGGCAATTGAACCAGCATGCATTTTTTAAAAATTTTAAGACAGCAATTTGCAGATTTTTTCCAGACCTATTTGATTTAATGTAAGCTTTGTAGAATATCGTAAAAAAGACTGATATTTTGCATAGCAATATGCAATTTTTACACTAACAAATTGAATCTTTCAAAATGGACAATGGAATTCAACCATTCTGCTAATGATAAAAGAAAGCGGACTATAAAAAAACCATTTCACTATAGGCAATCAAAGCAGAATGCATTTTAATAATTTTGGGGAAACAAATTTTTTCCAGTATCCCATTTTATTAAATGTGATATTCCTAGGATAGCATAAAAATACTGACATTTTGCTGAACAATATGGGAATTTGAGGAGCGTTGTGGAAAGGAATGCCCAAGGAAGACGTGAAATAAAAGAATTCAATCCATCTAAATAAGCAAAGATTTCTTCTTGTTGATGATGACGAAGTGGAATTGGAAAGAAGGGTGCAATAGCTTCTGAGGATAGATTTTCTATTAAAAATATGATTTTAAATAATTCTGAATATGATTAAAATAAAGAGGGCTATAAATAATCGTTTGATAATCTCCATCCCCATTTGGTCGTTCTCCATTAGCAATTGAACTTGCATGAATGCTCAGAATTTTTATAACAAAGATTTGAAGATTCCAAGGAACTTAACTTAATAAATATAAATTTGATAGGATATAATAAAACATGCTGAAATTTTGCTAAGAAATTTGCATATTTGTGTAGGCATTTGTTCAATATTTTGAATTAAAAAAATGCACATGAAAGGAATTGATTTGAATGTAAAAGAATTTAAGAAATTATTTAGAATAAAAAAAAATCTTAATTTTTTTGCAATAATCCAGGAATTTTTCTTGAAATTAATTGAACTAAATCATTCCACACATGATAAAAAAAGCAAATGTTTAAAATAATGTTTTGGTTATGCAGTGCTCGATTGACAATCGAAATGGCATGAAATTTTAAAATCTTATAATAAAAATTTGAGGATTTAGGAGATTCTAGCAACGCAGATAATAAGAAAAAAATTCTAAAATTTAATTGAATTACTTATGAATTTAGGCTTGTTTGTTTATTCTTTTGATTGACTGAATGCCGAATGAAGTTTTGAAATGAAGGAATTTATTCTTTTTGAAGGAATAAGAATTTCCTTTTAAAGTAAATGGAATTGAAGCCTTATAGAAATGATAAAAGAATTTAAAAAGTAAATTATTCAATCATTATTTTATTGGTAAGAATATTCATTCACCCAAAATTTCAGAAATAAAAATATTGTACAAATTTTGGATTTTCCCAGACCAGCGGGTGACCGAGCTCCGCTCGGAGAAAACAGGTATCGAAGCTAACTCGAATATTTAAATTTTCAATTGTGATTTATCAAAACAATACATGCCATAAGAAAATTTGTGAACCCATTGGTGAAAAGATAACCGGTCAAAGTGCACCATTGTAAACTAATCTAAACAAAGTTAGAGTTTGGAAAGGGAACTATTCTATACAAAGGTAAAGTTTGAAAAGTTCCTCGTATTATAGTATAAGATAAAATTAAAACTTAAGCTCCAAGCATGCGTTACAAGTAAAAGGGAAAAAATTATCTTATTAATATGTTGCCATCAGATTGACAAAAACTCAAATTTAAAAAAATAAATTATTATTGCGCATTAAACATATAAAAATGCAATTTTCATCACGTGTCTGCATGAAATGAAATATATATATATATATGAATATTGATATAGATGGCATACTGGCTATAGATGGCAGCACGTTACCACTCGAAAATTTAAGTAGCCATCATGGCGAACTAATAAAGTTTGAAAATATCCTATCTGTAACTCAAAACTGCTGAACCGTAGCGCTTCAAAACCGGCGCCAATCGATTCCTCGTGGCCAAAAACCCCAGACCCCCAAGTTTACCGGAGTTTATTAATTCTGGGGCGATTTTCGACTTGAAAACCAGTATAAGATATATAATTGTCCAAACTTAAAACTAGGCAAAACATTGAAAATGTCGTCTGGATTTTTTTATATCATTATGCATATTCTTAAATGTTTTTTTGTAAATCTTTGGGAATGTGGAATATATAAGAAACTGCTTCGAAACTTAAGACAATTCGGACCTTCTCCATATGGTAATAATGAAGTTTATTTTGAAAACATTCATTTAATTATATACATCTTAAAAATCGGGAGAGTTTTCGACAATATTGCAGAAATAAGAATGCTACAATAAAATTTGGAAATTTTTGCAGACTTACGCCTTAAAATGCAAGTTCTTTTGAAAATGGGAAATATTTGGGTTATTTTTAAGCAATTTCTAAATTAATGTAAACTTTTTTGATCTTCTAGTATTTAGTAGTTGAAAGTATATGTGAAATAGTATAAATTTGAATTTTGATAAAGGTGAATGGAGTGAACTCTTTCTTTTGATAATGTTTAGCCTTTACTAGGAACCCAATCTTCAAAAATCACCCTTTTTGTTGTATCGTATGTCTAGGCGCATTATTATTGAACATTTATCACAAACGAGGAAAATTGTGCAATTCTTTTAGGTTTGATTTCTGCAACTGTGAATATTTTTGCAGATCTGTTGGCGCTTAAAAATTTGCCAGCTTCGCTGCCACACTTTAAATAGAATGTTTCTAAAATGTTCTGACACTCTTTCAGAAGTAATCTAGTACAGTAAAGAAAGTCAATTAAAGAAACAAATACAGACAAAGATATCATATGTGTGAGTCTGTGTACTAGAGAGCATGTTTTGGAATATTGTATCGTTATCTAATTGAAGATGAGGTTAAAAACTGACGCAATTGTACAATTGGACAGTTTACAATCAACAAAGATCGTTATTGTTAATTGTGAATAACACAATTCATAATTTGATCTATACACTAAATCCAACTGTAATATCTACATTAGCAGTAATACTTTAAATGTTTATATCACTGAAATAAAACTGGAATTCTTCTTGTAATACTGTACCCTGCATTAAATGCATGTTTTCCAGTTTTATCTTACATGTAAGCTCTCCCATATATTTAGGTTATACATAAAGAGAAAACTCCCCCATACATATATGTTATATATGTATGTAAAACTCCTCCTTACATATACGTTATATATGTATACAAAACTCCCACTCACACATGTTATACATGCATACAAAATTCCCTCATACTTATATCCAGTTAAATATGTAAACAAAATGTTTAACTCAAAACGTAATATAGGAATGATGTTGTCTTCATATGCTAAATGCAACTTGATGTTTCTGTCACTTTTTTTGCATTGAATTCCCCCTACTTTTGCTACGTAATTATTGTCTTAATTATCCATATCGTATTACTCCAGATCTTAAATGAATATCTACAAACTCTGCATTGATATACATATCCTTTTTATTTTAGGAAAGTGTTCAATTAGAAAAAGTAGGGAATGGGTTGAAAAATAATGCTAAACATACTGTTACCAAATTCATATTCTTAATGTTTCATGGTGTATGTTCCTATATAAATATACTTAATACATAGGTAAGCTACTCTTACGTTAGCACAGTAGCAGTTGTCGCCAAAGTAAAATATAAGCACTAGATGCCTCACCCCCTAAATATTATGTTTTTCAAAACTTTTGGTAGAAATGCAATGTAAATAATAGTTAAATATTAACTTCAGGTCTTGATGCACTTACAGGGATACTGTAATAAAGAAAATATATCCTTATTTGTTTATGTATAACAGCTTTCTCGTGAAATTCTGTCGGAATATTTTCGAATCATTTAGATTAACACAGGATGCTTCAAAATCTTTTTGTACAAACTTCAAAAGACGGTAAGATACATATAGAAAAGCACGAATTACCAGCCAACTTGTGGTCGTGATTCAAGCACAGTAGAAGTGGTTAGACAATGCCCATATATACATATAGGAGAAAAAGAGTAAAGTATTATTCGTTGAGGTTTAGGAGTATTATTCTTTCAAAACATTGCAGCAATTAATAAAATTTGCGATTGCAACTTTGCTGGAATTTTAAAAATATTGTTATGTAATAAACATACTCTGGAGAAAATAGACCATTTTAATACAGCAAGTGTTGCTAAAAAAATCTTGTTTTGAATTATACTTGAATACATAGAGTCTTATTTTTTAAAGTTAGTACTAAAAGTTTTTAAACATCCTGCATATCTAAAGTAACAAATGTATGAATTAATGGTATTTGATAAAAAGAATGGCAATTCCTACTATTTGGCGCTATCGTTGAGCTGGTACTCGTTGGATCGTCCAAAACATTCCTGGACACCTGTATCCACCCAGAGTCTCTTCATAGCCATGGTGAGCTCTTCCGAGAACGGTTCGGTGTCCTCCATCCGCGACACCACATCGAACACCATCTTGGCATCCGCCTGCAAAGAAAGTAACAGGTCAAGGAATTATAAGCAAGAATACTGTTAGAAACCTGCAATTTTGTTTCCCAGCACGAACAGTGCCATCGTAAGAAAGATTGTTTTACGATCACTGAGAGGGTGTCGCGTTAGGGATGTCAAGGTTTGGCGACAAATTTGGGGATCATTTGGCGACGGATTTGCGACTTTGGCATCAAAATCGATGATACTGAAAAACTTCTAGAATTTTTCCCAATCCATCCAATAGAAACCAAGATACGCCCTGTTTGGCCAAGAAGGTTCTCGCCCCACCCCCAGAATATGTAAAAAGCTGGTAGACTCAAGCTGTGGCGAATGATGTGCGTGAATTGAATTGAGCCGGGAGTGGAATAGAAGAAAAGTAACGAGTCTTCGAGAAGATAATGTAGCAACGGTAGAATTGTGTGTAGTTCTAGCGAGTGCTAAAATGCTGTGTGTTTCGTCCTATTGCCTTCTGAGGAAGCAGGGATGTATAGTGTGTGGTAGTGAATCTGTAGCTAAAGCGAGGGGACAGTGATAAGTTCAGCCTTTTGGAGAGACCGAAGAGCGAAGCTCCGAGGAACCCCTCTCCTGCTGTTTTCTGCCTATGTTTTGAAAGCCTTGGTCGATTACGATATGTGGGCTACTGTCTGCTGTATTATGCTGCTGTGTGCTATCCTGTGTCCATCTCGACTGTACATATTTGTCGTCTGTGTATTCAACGTCTTTGTGTTTGCGTCTTCGTGTTTAAATAAACGTCGTTATTATTTTCTACTGTGGCATGTGGATTGTGTGTGTGTCTTCAAGATATACACCTACCACTATAAAAGTAATCCCGGCCGAAAATAATTATTCGCAACAATATTAAAAGGTGGAAATTATAGCGTAAAATGTTTCTTTTAAATTCATAATATAAAAATTCATCGTTTAGCCATAATTTAATCGATTTTACTGCAAATATAAAGCGACGTAGTAAATTCAGATATCGAGTGATTGAAAAGTAGCTGGTTAAAGTTAGTGTCCGGTTTTTTAATAGGCTTGAGAAAACTTCGCCAACCGTTCAAAAACTCGAAAAAGTTTCGCCATCTTAAATGCTGTCATCTGTTGTAAGAAAGAAAGATCCAAATGCTCTTATCTGTTGTAAGAAAGATTATCTTACTTGCCAAATTAACCGTAGGATCTTCAAGAATTTATGAGCACAGTATTACTTTTGAGTCTTGTCCCGTGTTGCTGGAATAGACATTATTGGAAATTCAGTAAGAGAAGTTTATCTGTCTAAAGTCAATTGTGTGTTTTACTTAAATGTTTGTTTATGATTCATTAAAAACATTCATTCATGATCTATTAACCACTTTATACAGTAAACTGTAGTATTAAGTAAATTAGAAGCGTTTTAAAATGTCATATCCCTATGCAAAAAATCCAGCAAACATGAATTTATCGTAAACTATAAAGATCAACTATTGTAAAAGTCAAAAAGTAAATTTAGACGAATTTTTACATTTTGAACATTCCAGAATTCAATAACACACATTTTTGGCATCTTGTCTATCTGTTTATAGGTTTTTTTTGTGATAAGGATACTTCAAGAATACTTTTATTTAGACGGATGAAATGTAACATAGGACCTTTATATGAAATTTGTATATTTCAATCACATTTTGAGCTAAGTTTATTCAGAGGAAATGTGTCTGAGCGTTTGTGCCCTCGAACATTAGCAAGGTAACTGCAGTTACATTGAATTGAGTCTATTGTTTTATGACTCAAAGGCCATCTTTGGCTATGCTGCGTCAGATTCTTGAGTTTAAAATATTTACATCAATTTATATTAAATTCAAAATAAGGGATTTTTACAATACCTAAATCTTTAAAAGCGAAAATCTGTGAGTCTTGTTGTTACCTATGGCACTTGCCATGGACAAGCCACCTGCTGATACAGCAACAGATTTAACCCTCTGGGCGTTTCCATTCTGCAAGTGAAACTTCTGTAAAGTGAAGGAAGCGGGACTAGTTTTCTGTCGTGGAAGCGTGTCAGTTTTGCAGAAGAGATGTACAGCAAGCGTTCAAGGGTTTCTTTTTTCCCCTCCCGTTCTTCATGGGAGGTCAGCTAGCCTCGGGTATCAGCAAATTACCCCCATTCAGGCCAAATTTTATTGCTTTCGTTTATTTTGTACGGCTACAAACGTCAGATGGTTTCTAGGAATAGTGCATAGGTAGCTTTTTAACCCCGATTGCTGATTGCACTTTCTAAACTTTTACACAGTGTAAATATAAACAGATAGGTTTTCACTTAATTTTTGCTGGATATATTAAGTACAGAAACTTTCATCATACATTCAGTCTTATTATACATATATTTTCAAAATTAGCAATTAATGAAGGATTAAGCCGAAAGGAGCGTTTCTTGTTTTTGAAGTAGTGCCAAATAGGGGCAAGAATAAGACTTAGCTACACACTCACCATTGCTTGAACAGCCCTTTTTAGAGAGGAGCACAATCACACATATAACAGATAACATACAGAAGAACAACATTACCCGAACCGGTACTCGAACCTGGTATACCCAGAACACGAGGAAGACGCGCTATCTCTGTGCCAGAAAGCAGGCATAAGTCTTGAAAAAGCGTAACAATGTTGTAAGGAACGGTACTATGCTAAAAAAGGCGGTTAATGTTTATATATGATTATAAAAACCAATACTTTTTTTAAACTCTAAAAGGGCCAACATGCGGAGTTTTGGATAGCAACTCCCCCAATTCAGGGTGAGATTTCTGAAAACAGACAAGACGCTGGATATAAAATCGTGGACATTCCTCAAGGATGTGTAAAACAGATATAGGACTGTCATATTTTAAGCAAAATGGTAACTAATTATAGAACTAAGATAACTACAGAACGAAGAGACTTATATGGATAAAATTTATATATACTGTAGACATCTATCAAAGCTTGAACCAAATCCAACAAAAGATTAAACGTCTTTCTTTTTATGCTTTCAAAAGCATTTAAACGCAATAACTCAAAAAATGATGATTTAAATATACCAAATTTGACAGGAGATTGTATAATCCAATTGTAGTTTTGTTCAAATTTTGATTTCAATCATTTTTTAAATTACAGCCAATCGACCCTTTACCACAGATTCAATCAATATAAGCAGGGATTACAGTAACTGGCTTTCATTATCATTAACTATCCAACTTTTACGTAAAAAAACAAGTGCCAATACAAGTTAAAAGTATCTTAACTAGGTAAGAAAAGCTAATAGGCCAGAAAGTATTCCCATAATATCTTTTAATATATATTTTTTTAATTTTCAAGGTATTGTAATATTGTAATTTTTTGCCTATAATGGGTTTTCTTCTGATTTCTTTGAGTTCGAAACATTATGCTATGTAGTTCAGATAGATGGATGGATAGATAGTGGGTTTTAGTGGCGTAAGAGCCAGTATGTAGTTCAGAAATACAGATTGATTGGGAAATAAACATGTTCTAAAACACTAATTCTTCTTCATTAGACAGAATACAAGAAAAATTTGGGAGGAATCTTAATCTTTGGCATTTAGTTTCGTTAGCATGTTTATAACTATCGCACGTTTCAACTGCCGCGTCCTGCCACAAAGGTAGAGCACGTTCCTTGTGATCTGGGATTCCCCAGTTCGAGTCCCGACTGGGGCATGGTTGTTCTGTGATGAGATGATGATCCATGAGACGTGTGATCCCTGTAAAAAAGGATTGTGTAAGTGAATGTGAAAAGTGTATAGTTAAGTCTACTCTTGGCCCTAGTTGGCGGTACTTTAAACACAAAAGGCACCCATTCTGCTGCCGGCTTGCTGGCACGGAGGTAGCGCGTCTGCCTCGTGTTCTGGAGGTCCCGGGTTCGAGTCCCGGTTCGGGCATGGTTGTTATTCTGTGTGCTATCTGTGAGATGTGTGAATGTGCCCCCCTGTAAAAAGGGGTTGTGCACGCGTGTGGGTGTGTGTTTCATCCTCATGAGCTAGAAGTCAGACTTCTGCCCTCGGGTGCTCAGGGGTGCAAACCCTCACAAGCTACTGCACTCCTCTTTCCGTGGTAAAAAGCGGACACGACATCGTCATCATCATCCTTGACGGCCGTCAGCAGGCTAGTCCATGTGTCGGCGTCCTGGCACAAAGGTAGTGCGTCTTCTTCATGATCTGGGCGTCCCAGGTTTAAGTCCCGGTTAGGGCATGGTTGTTCTTCTATGTTCTATGTGTGAACGTGCCTCCAACTCACAACTACAGTTGTAGTCATAAGATCTCATATCAAATTGCATATATTTAAGTCACTATGTTTTTGAGTCATCATGTTTACATGTATATGAAAACACAGATCGAAACTATTAAGCTCTTGGCGGATTTTGTTCTGATTTTGAAATGTATTCACGCCAAATTTGATTCATCTAACTCTCTTCGTTTTTTAGTTATCTTGTGAATTTAGAAATCTACAAATTTTTCTATGTCGAATATCATTGATGTAGATAAAAGCGTTTTTGAATCATCATATTCACAGACTGACAAATTTCAAAAATTTGTTTTTCGGATGCAGTAAGGTCTGAAAAGTAATGATTCCTAAAAAAACTCAACATTTTAATTTTTTGGCTATTACAATTATATATCTTTGTAAAGTAAAAGAGCATAACATTGTTGTTAAAAAATTGGCACTTTTCAGCTAGCCAGATGGCAGCAAAAAATCGCCAAATAACGAAGAATTCCGCCAAATTTCTGACAACGATTTTAAAGCGAAAAAATCGCCAAATAATGTAGAATTCCGCCAAATTTATTTGCCAATTTTTCACTGGCGCCCGGCCAGCGGAAAAGAACAAAAAAAAACCCTGAAAACTACAAGGGTGTTTACAAAATATTAAAACCATATCAAGCAACCTCATTGCTGTATGTTTATTTCAGATACTGCATTCACTCATAACGATAATTTCGCTTTTAAAACATCTAATTTCAGATTCCTGTAGCATTTTTTAACACAAATGCCCTGGATGCATTTAAAAAAAACGCATAATTCTTATTTTATTTAAGTAGCCAATAAAAAGTTATTGTTTGAAAACCGAACATAAGTGCAGACATTTTATTGGTGTTCGTCTAGACATATTTTTAAGTAGAAGAGATGGAGTTGCATTAGTATTCAATGGAAAGTGTTTCATGTCTCAAACGAGAAGAATTATAAAATTCGTTTATGCAATTGTTTTGTACACTTAAAGTACGTATATGGCCACCAGGAAATATACAATCATTCATATAAAAATAAAGCTTATAGAGTTTTGACGGTAATATAATTAATTAATGAAACAAATATGTATTAAGAGGTCTTAATTCATAATTCTAAAGCACTCTTTATGATCTTGTTGTACAATAATTGTTTAAAAATGTATTTTGTAAAATATACATATAAATTTATTTTACATATAGGGTTTAATTTTTGATTTCATATGTGAAATACTGTCTAACGAACAAAAAAATGAATGTCCTTTTTAATTATTCCATTAATATATCATGTAGTTTCCATTATCGTTCAAGAAAGTTATTAGATGTAGCAGCTATATCTTTATATTATAATTTTTGTTTTCATGAGTTTGACTTTTTAAAATTGGCAACACCAGTTGCTTATTTTTGGAATAAAAAATGTATCGACATGATATAGTTTCGCTTTATTTTAATTTGAAATATAATTTATGTTAATCATTCAAGAAATATAATCCCTTGTAATAACCTATCTTTTTTAGCTGTACATAACTGTGTTACAATTTGGTGACCCGGACGTGATGCAGCAGCTATGATGAATACAATGTTGGAAAAAAAATCTCTAATCTAGAAAAATATATTTCAGAGCTAAACTGGATAGATATTAATTTCGTCAATCTGATTTACGTCGAAATA
The DNA here is from genome assembly GCA_026289955.1 of Argiope argentata. NCBI lineage: Eukaryota > Metazoa > Arthropoda > Arachnida > Araneae > Araneidae > Argiope > Argiope argentata. The sequence continues at coordinate 6,312,277 of JAOUZG010053459.1, read as the reverse complement.
AGCATCATAGCCAGTCTAGAAAGAAATACAATACCAATGGAACATTGTGCAATTTTTATGTCAAATTTGGAGGTAAATGAATGCAATGAATGCAAATTTGGAGATAAATGAATGCCGAATGAATGCAAGAGTTCATGCAGTTGAAAAGAGTAAAAAAACTTCAAAATGCAATAGTTTTGACGGCATATTCTGCTGCAAAGGAATTTGAAGATTGCCGTTATTTTATTACCGATTTTTTACGGTTGTTTATTTATTACCGATTAAACAACTGGTTTACGCTTTCTTATAGATAGTGGCGTTGATCTTTCGATTATTCAAACCACATAAAATCATAAAGAATGTAATTCCTTTAAATTGTATGCTGCAAACGGAACAATAATACCCACGTTTGGTTTTAAAATTTTAACTTTGGAATTAGACTTATGTCGACCATTCCAGTTTCCTTTCGTAATCGATAAAGTGGATCGTGCAATCTTATTCACAAACTTTTTAACCAAATTTAAATTACAAATTGATATGCATAGTAGAAAATCAATAGATGGTGTTACAAATTTATCAATTCGGAATAATGTTACGTGTATAATAAGTACCAATAGCATAAGTACGACTGATAAAAATTCTCAATTTGCAAAATGGTTGTAACAATATCCGAATTTAACCAAACCAATTAATATGTCAATTTATAATTCGAAATATAGTGTGAAATACTAAATAGCTACAAAATGGCCCCTTATTTTTTTCAAATGCCTGCCCATTAGATACAAATAAATTAAAATTAACCAAACTGGAGTTAAAAGTTATGTTAGTTGACGATGTAATTAGAACTTTGAAACTGCAGGCTTTCTGGCACAGAGGTAGCGCAGATTCTTCGTGTTCTGGGCGTCTTGGGTTCGAATCCCGGCTCGGGAATGGTTGTTCTTCCGTGAGATGCGTGACTGTGCCCCCTGTGAAAAGGGGCTGTGCAAGCAATTGTGGTGAGTGTGTAGCTAAATCGTACTCTTGGCCCTAGTTGGCGCTACTTCCAAAACAAGAGACGCTCCTTTCGGCTTAAATCTGCTGCTGTATCAGCGGGGGGCTTGTCTATAGGCAAGTGCCATAAGTAACAACAACTGTGAAATTTCTATGGGCATTCCACTTCATTTAGCTGGCAATAAAGATGGACTTTTGCGATCGTGCAGGGACTACAGGCGTTTAAACGCACAAACGATTCCCGATCGTTATCCTATCCATGAATCTAGGATTTCCATCAGATCTTAGAAAACAAATATTCTCAAAAAACAGGCCAATTTAAGGAGCATTTCAAATCCCAAAAGCAGAAGAAGATAAAGAGAGAAAAAAACAACAATCATAACGCCATTCGACTTATATGAATTTAACTTTATGAGCTTCGAGTTAAAGAACGCCCCATCTTCGTTCCAACGATTCATCGATGAAGTGTTTTTTGGATTGGACTTCTTTTTTGCGTACTTAGATGACATTTGCCGGCTTTCTGGCACGGAGGCATGGAGTCTTCTTTGTGTTCTGGGAGTGCCGGGTTCGAGTTCTGGCTCGGGCATGGTTGTTCTGCTGTCTTCTATCGGTGAGATGTGTGACTGGGACTCCTTGTAAAAAGGGGTTGTGCAAGAAAATGTGGTGAGTGTGTAGCTAAGTCGTACTCTTGGCCCTAGTTGGCGCTATTTTCAAAAAACAAACAAACAAACAAGAGACGCTCCTTTCGGCTTAAATCTGCTGCTGTATCAGCAAGAGTCTTGTCCATAGCCAAGTGCCTTAAATAACAACAACAATAGATGGCATTTAGTAGCTTCTTAAACAGAAGAGGAACATTCAGAACACCTAAAAATAGTTTTCTTTTGTTTAAATAAATATGGTCTTCGTATAAATCTTGGAAAGTCGATTTTTGGAGTGAATCAGTTAGACGTTTTAGGATACCTGATTACTCCTTAAAGCTCTCAACTTTTTCCTGAAAAAGTAAATGCCATCTTGAATTATAGGTTGCCGGAAACTATTCATAAATTCCTTAGTCCCATTATTTTCTATAAGTAATACATCAAAAATGCTGCCTAAAACCAAGCAATTCTTCGTGAGTAGTTAAAAGATTCCAAGGAAGGGATAAACGTAAAATTCCGAGGGTCGATGAATAAAACGAAAAATTGAAGCAGTGTAAAAAAAGATCTAGCGAATGCTACATTATTAAGTTTTCCATGTCATGACTCAACGTTGGTTCTCTTCAGTGATGCTTCATACTTCTCTGTTGGATCCGTGCTGCAACAGTTGGAAGGAGAAAGTTGGAAACTTCTTTTATAAGAAGTTATGTAATTCTCAGAAAGGATATATAAATACTTGAATATCTAATGCTTAGAAAGAATAATGGAGTCAACTGTGAGGAATATACCTTCCAATCAAACAATTCAAGGATACTCTTGAAGGAATACAGTTTATAATTTACACCGATTAAAAACCTTTGATGTATGCTTTTCAATTAAAAAAAGCGGAAAATCTTCTTCTAGACAATTACACCATTTACAGTATATCTCAGAATTTTCAACGGATATTCGTTACGTTGGCGGAAAAGAAAATATTTTTGTAGATTCACTATCCAAGAGAGAAACTATCTCTGGAATTGATTAGATAGATAAAATTTCAAAAGCCCAAATTGATAATCAAGATTTTAACAAGCCTGCTTTCTGACCCTGAGGTAGCGCGTCTTCCTCGTGTTCTGAGAGTCCCCGGTTCGAGTCCCGACTTGGGTATGGTTGCTCTTCTGTGAGCTATCAGTGAGATATGTGACTGTGCCCCCCTGTGAAAAGGGGTTGTACAAGCAAATGTGATGAGTGTGTAGCTAAGTCGTAATCTTGGACCTAGTTGGCGCTACTTCAAAATCAAGAGATGCTCCTTTCGGCTTAAATCTGCTGCTATATCAGCAGGGGGCTTGTCCGTAGGCAAGTGCCATAAGTAACAACAACAGTTCTTAACAATTTCTTTTGAATTCAGGAAAACTACTTTGGTAAGATATTTCAACAACAAAAATTCGTCCATTTATACCGCAAGAATTTCGAATGCGTTTTCCTAAAAGTTCATGGCTTAGCACATCTTGGTGGGAAATCTACTGTTAAGCAAATATCTTCCAGATTTATATGGTTCAACGCTCGGAAAGATATCACAAAATAGACAAAGTTTTGTATCCACAACCAAGAGAATAAAAATAATAGGCATACCAGCTCGCAAATTGCCGTAGATGATAGATTCATTTTTATTCACACTGACATCATAGACCCGTTACCTACTTCTGAAGGTAAAACGTACTGTCTTACTTGCATCCACCGATTTACATGTTGGATAGAGGTTATACCTTTAACAAATGTGACCCTCGAAACAGTGGCAAGATAATTTTATGGTCGTTGGAATGCCTTATCGCGTTATCACCCAATCAAGATAGCCAAATTAGGTCTGAATTTTTGCAAGTACCGGTATAATATGTGGTTTTCATATGCGTATTACAACAATTTACCATCATCAATGCAATGGGAAAATTGAAAGGATCCATAGGACCTTATAATCCGCAATAAGAGCGCTTAGCTACATTAAATAAACTCAAACCTTACATACAGCATTGTTGGGACTAAGAGCTGCTTTGAGCAGCGATACGAATTACATCATCTAATTCGGTCTAACAATCTTCTAATTCGGTTTTCATTCACAGAGACTTGGGCCATAGTACACATGTCTTCATACGCGTTGACAGAATTAGGAAGCCTTTGAAATCACTGTATGTTGGACCTTTTTTAATTGTGAAAAGATATAATAAATATTTCACTGTTAAAATTAAGAGCAAGTATACAAGTGCATCCATTGATAAAATAAAACTGTTAACTGACATGCACGTTCCCCTTCTGAAATCAGATCATTTTGAACATTATCCAAAGAAACACTGAAGACAGCAAACAGAAAAACAACCATACAACCTGTTAAACAAAAGTGTTCAAACGAAAAAAGACATGTAAGATTTCTAGCGCGTTACAGGGATCAAGTGCATTTCGTTCATCATTGTCATTTCATTTGTATATATACCCCCTACTACACTATACTAGTATATATACTTCATGTGTACAGACGACACCCACCCCCACCCGCACCACTAAACGTAGCAGTATCAACAAAATTTGTTGTGGCCGAATGTGGACTGTAGCAATGTCCATTCTTATATTGACCGAATTTGTCAAACTGATATTCTCTTCGAAATAATTGGTTCCGAAGTGGTCAAATAATGACCACCTCCTCCTCTACAAACTTCCAAACAGTTGGCAGAAAACTGACACTTTTAGACATCATGTCCTTTAGAGTCCTAAGATTACTTGGTACCATCAGTACTGAACTCAATTCATTATTTCCAACTTGCAGATGTTTTCTACGATCGGAGATTTCTGTACATTCCTTTAAATAGGGGTAAACAGTATCGATTCCTCCACAAATGCATTTATTTTCCTGCATTCTTCCAAATCTTTGGAAATATGCAGGGAATCTAACATCTCCTGATTCAATTTGGATTACCAATGGATAGTATCTTCTTATTTTTATTTCTGGGTTAAGAATACTTGTATATATACTATACTACTTTGTACTAGACTTATATTCCTCACACATTTGTATAAATTGCATGTTGTAAACTGTATCGTAACTCCATTGTTTCTGGGGAAGGAGTGATGTAGCAGTTGTATCTTTATAATATTATCTTTGTTTTCGAAAGTTTGCCCTTTTAAAATTGGCAACATCAGTAGCATGTTTATGGGATAAAAAACATGTCAACATGAGATAGTTTTGTTTCATTTTAATTTGAAATATAATCTATGTTAATCATTCCGGTATTATAATTCCTTGTAATAAATTATCCTTATGAGCTACATATAACTGATTTGCATATTTCTAGTTTTAATTAGTTAGTTTATGTACATATGCGTTTTTTATAATAAAAAGTAATGTTCATGTTTTGTATGAATTTTAAGGCGATCTAATTTTTTTTCTGAGATAATTTATTCTTGCCAAGGAGCTACAAAATTTTAAATTAACCAAGTTATACTATTCCTTCTTACAGGTTTACCCAGGATCTCATAGAATTATAAAATAGTTATATTAAAATGTTTGTAATAATATATATATATATATAT
>JAOUZG010053459.1:6269325-6283067 GCA_026289955.1 Argiope argentata | reverse complement strand
GATATGGAGATGGGATCTCTTTTCTCTGGTGGGTACACTAATGATGTAGAGTCGAGTTAAAAACCTGTAAATGATGGATTATATTTACTATGGAAGTAGTTACACCATGACCATTAATGGTCTTTAGAATTCCATTTTAATTTCCGATTCATTGCAATCGTGGTAAAGGTCATTCTGTTTTCAAAGATTCACTCCGTCCGGATGCTTAAACAGGGAGAGAGTAATTTGGATTTGATTACTCTGATTCACTCCAGGATATTGCAACACTTGTAGGCTATTTATCAACTTCAATCTGGAGAAAAAGGAATCAACCTTAGCTTTCTAATTTACTGATAGGAACAATTTTTGGATTATAGATGATAATTAAAATTAGCCCTTCTAATTAAACGAATAACAAATAATACCAATTCAAAGCTCTGTAGGAAAAACACCAATGGTTTGAAGAAAACAATATTGCATTAGTAACAATTTCGAAATACAGGCGAACAAGTGTTGCAAAATGTTGCGAAAATTGCAATTTGTTCGAATAATAGAAAAATCGAATCAAAATATGGAAATATAATGTATTGATTATTATAAATGAATATTACAATCTCATATGATTATGTTGCTGTTACTTATAGCACTTGCCATATTGGACAAGCCTCCAGCTGATACAGAAGCAGATTTAAGTCGAAAGGAGCGTCTCTTGTTTTTGAAGTAGCGCCAACTAGGGCCAAGAGTACGACTTAGCTACACACTCATCACAGTCGCTTGCACAGCCCCTTTTTACAGGGGGCACAGTCACACATCTCACAGATAGCACACAGAAGAACAACCATGCCCGAACCGGGACTCTCAGGACACGAGGAAGACGCGCTACCTCTGTGCCAGAGAACCGGCCATATGATTATTAAAAGCAATATAAAAAATAAATAAAATAATGAAATCTACGATCGCAAATTTCAAATTATCATGCAAGAACATTATTATTTTTAAATGATTATTTGTCTAAAATTAATTTGTCACTAACCAGATTAAATCAGTTTGAAAAAATTACGAGACACCTCTCTCTCTCTCTCTCTAAAATGATACTTTTTTTAAACTTTCATTTTCAATTTTTCTAGCTGGCAAACAAAGTTTTGAAACTTGAAATGTTTTAAGATTAAAAAACAGAAAAAGTAATCTCCACGAAAATCTCACTATTACTGGAAGCTATTGTATGTACTGTAAAATCCAATGAACGTAATGCATATAGATACACACTACTTAAATACTAACAAATTTAAATGAACTATCCTCCTATCTTTAGGGCCCTCATATATATATATATATATATATATATATATATATATATATATATATAAAGAGGAAAAGACTACAGTAAATTCTTATTGGCACATTTTATAATAAAAATAATTAAAATAATTGTTGAGCACAATGTATTTTCCAACTTCGTATGTAGAGATACTGAGTGCTCATTATTTTAAATTATAGCTTTTCTATGGAGACAGCAGATTACACTTCTACAAAGCTCAAATTTCAAAACTAAAATTAATCTATAAATGATAATAGCTTGAATTTTCTATCATAAAATTTCTGAATCACAAAACGTAATAAGTTCTTAAATGACAGCATCATCATCCTATATGCTACATCCAACATTCCTTTGAAATAACTTGATAAATTGTCCTAAAATTTGATGCTTATGTAGACCAAAAAAGGTTTCAAGAATGTGGATCATAAACATTTTTTTAAAAAAGTAAAATTTTGAATTTCATTTTGCTTTGAGTTTTTGTGTCTATCTCTATGTATTCGATCATTTAACCTTTCCTTGCATGATTTTTTCTTTTTTAAAAAAAATCAGGGTGATGTAATTAATGCTCTAGATTAAAGGAAAAAATATTTAAAAAAAATCTTGGTGTAAATAAAAATATGTATTATGTAAAAAACAATATGATGGAAATTTACATCATCATGCATTGTCACATATTTAGCTCAGTACTAAATAAATTAAAAAAATATTCTTTACTAAATCTTCTTTATTTTGTATGATGATTAAATTAATTAATAATTATTAATAATAAATTAATTTCCACAAAACAATTTAAAATCACGCTCATTTCTTCCAGTCAAAACAAACAGCGGAATGACAAGTTGCAGGCCTGGTAATTGACAGTGACGTTTGCTATTTTTTGACAACTGCGTTTTTTTGTACGCAATGGTCGCTTAAAAAGTTGCCAGCAACAACAAATTTACAGTACAAGGGTTTTGAGTACCTTTTTTTGTTGACTAAATATTATGATGGAAATTTCCATCATCATGCAAAAAAGGGTTAAACTCCACAAAAGTAAGAGAACATACACTTGTGAAATAATAAGTAAATCAATTATTGCAGAAATAATGCACTCAAAGGTACTAAGCCAGCTTAATTTTTGAATTATTATTTTTTTTTATTTTGTAAATGTTAATTAGTTCTGACATAAGCAGCGCTTAGTAGTGTTTGTAAATTATTCATATGAAACCTATATTCATACAATTATTTTTAATTTTCCGCAGTGCTTGGCAAATGATTGTGAAACCCCATTAGTTGACTACAATCCAAAAGAGCGAGTATTTCAATCGAAAATCTCTCTCGGATGTTACTAAATCTATATTAATAAAAATGCAACTCGAAACGCGTTGCTAAGCGCAAAACTGGAGAACGGCTCGACCGATTCGGCTAATTTTTTTAAATATTTTCGTTAAGGCGCGAGGATGGTTCTTATGGCGAGAAAAAATTTAAAAAACTGAATGGAAAATGGTAAAAACGACACTTTTCTTACTTTCCCGCCAAAAATCTTCATTTCCTTCCCCCACACCAACTGAGTTAGATAGCAGGAAGTAATAAATTATCATTTGTTAAGAAAAAAATACGCGAAGTCAGTTGTTTTTCATTTATAGATAACGGGATGTTTAAAAAAAAGGAAATAGTTGCTTTTATTATTAGTCGGTATGAATATTTAATCTACGCCTGCTCAAAATAAAATCTGGGCAGGGAAGAAAAAAAAAGAATAACAAAGGGAAAAGAGAGTTTGTAGAAACAAAAGTAGCGAAGAAAAAAAAAGGATAGAAAAAAAAGAAAAGAAAAGAAGGGTGTGTGTGTGTGTCGCCATCATTTCCTCTGTGCGCGGCATTTTCCAAGCTGTTTTTAAACTTTCGCATCTCTTGAAAGCCAATTGTGTCTTCATTTGTTTAGTGTGTTTACATTTATGAAAATTTGAATCTCATTATTCTATAAAAACGTAGAATTTTAGACCTTTCCCTCCGCCATTTAAGTAAAATATCAATTCCGGGACAATCATTGCTCGGATAGAAAGATGAGTAGTACAATGAACAGAACATCTGAAGAAAATAATACTCTAAATGAATTATATGATTATCCAAATTTGTTTGGTTTAAAAATATTTTGTGGAAAAACCTGTTATGAGACACAGCTACATAAAATATTATATGGAAATTTCAGCGAGCATTAATACTGGCGAACCGACTGGTCGCCAAAGGTGGCTAGTTTTTAAATAATTGTATCTTAGTTTACGAAGCAAAACTAAAGATACCCATACGTCTTCTCTTAAGGAAAAAAATGGATGAATTATTTTTTATGACATAAGGATGGCCATTTGTTGTTCTGTTGTTCACCTCGAACTGGTTAAGACATTCTCAATAGCTATAGACATCAACATCTGAGCCTATGTACCACAAAGAATCTTATTAAATACTTAAAAATTATAAAATATATTATCTGCAGCATAAATTTTTGATATTTTTATCCAGTCATCGAATTTCTGTTACTGTCCTGTCACATATTAATTCATGATGAAGGCAACTGAATCAAAAACTTTATTATGTTGTTGTTGTTACTTATGGCACTTGCCATGGACAGGCCCCGCTGATACATCAGCACATTTTAAGCCGGATATATACGTCTATTGTTTTACAAGTAGCGCTTTCTAGGGCCAAGAGTACGACTTAGCTACATACACGCCACAACCCTTTTTAGAGGGCGGACTTCATTCATGCACATTCATTCATTCAGCCACAGATCGTAATTTAGACCTGGAACAGAGAACGATCACCTCTGACCCAGTACCCCCCAGTGATATTACTCTCGACATGGAAGACTTTGTGACCACGAACAGATTTAACGAGCGCCAATCGCCACACACTCGGGGAATATTTTGGCCGATGAGTTTCGAACCCGTAACCTAAGGAGTCCGAATCCAACGCTCTACCAACCAGGCCATCTTGGCCTCAAAAACTTTATTATATAGACCTTTAAAAGAATAATGTATCCTGTGGTGGACATGTCAGAACATTTGAACAGCATTGTTTCTGAAAAGAGGATGTTTTAAGCCAATGGCAAACAAATAGATAAAATAGCACCATATATAGAAAGGAGAATGGAAATTGCCAGGAAATTCGCTTTCTATCTTGCCGCTTAATAGAGTGTTTATTTAATATTTATATAGATATTTATATTAATTGTAATTATTTATTAAAAATAACTTTTAAAAATTCTTTGTTAACCTAAGTAGAAATAGATTTAAAAAAACTATTTTTTATTTTACTTGTTTTATGAATAAGTTATTAATAGTTTCATTGCCTCTTTTGGCATCATTATTCTCTCTATTTTTCTTTACACATTTTTTTACTCATCTCATTTACATGCATACGGACAGACAGACAGACTCCCGTTTCGCCTAAGATTTAATACATAAATACAATTTTGGTTGTAAAGCCAACCTTTCACGCATTATTTATCTTATTCCAGGTTGTAGTCATTACTCACAAAGGTCACTCCAGAAATGACTTTGTTTTAGATTCAGAGAGGATCTGGAAGATTCCCTTAAATCTCAAGAATAAATATATTTCAGATGATTCATATACACTCAAGAAAATAAGTGCAAAAAAAAAACCCCTCTGTCGCCTCTCAAAAACAAACACTCACTCTTAATAAATTATTCAAGAAATTATTTAGCACGTAATATCTATTTCCTCACTTTTAAGCAACTCCTCACCTCAGCTCATGTGTCAGCGTCTGTCAGAATTATCTATCAAACGAAACTCTGCATACATTTCCCGCCTTTCCATCAAAATAAATTGTACCAGTATCTATCAAACAGCCTTTGCTGACATCCATTAGCCTTTTCGGAGTTTTGAATGAAAGATTTCTTTTCGGTTGACGGAACAGCGTCACAATAAATTTCGGGTCTGTTGGATGGCTGCCAGGCGAGAGCGCATCTTCACAAAGAGCCCGATAAGGTGCCCCCCCCCCCATTCATCAGAGAGCCCCATGAGCTATTTAGCTTGTCAACGCTTCCATCCACTCTTTTTCCCGTTTAGCTGAGTTTTTTCCCCCCTTTGTGATTGTGTTACGTGTTGCTGCATTATAACATAATGATGTAAAAAAAATCAATTAAGATTTGAAAATAATTATGTACGCCTTTGCATTCGGAAAAGCAATTGAATGCCTAATTATTCCTCTAATAGAAAGATTTGTTTATTAAACTGAAAATAAACATATAATTTTTTTTTAAAATGAAATTTGAATCTTAAATTTCAAGTTATCTTGTGAGAATATCATTAATTTAAAGTCCTTATTGCCGGCTTTCTGACACAGAGGTAGCGCGTTTTTCTCGTGTTCTGGGAGTCCCGGTTCGGGCATGGTTGTTCTTCTGTGTTCTATCTGCAAGATGTGTGAATATGCACCCTTGTAAAAAGGGGTTTGCAAGCGTGTGGGTGTGTGTTTCATCCTCAGACTTCAGACTTCTGCCCTCGGGGTTTCAGGGGTATACCATCAGAAGCTACTTCACCCCTCTTTCCGTGGTAAAAATGCGGACACGACATCATCATAAAAGTCATTATTTATCTTAACTTATTTAAATCATTCAGTTATTTAAACTGGTTTGAAACAATCACGAGACTTCTCTACCCTTCTCTTTATATTATATATAGATATATAATTCACCTCTGGTAAAATCAGAAAAAATAATTCTTCGATCGATTATTTCCGGGGGCCCATTATCTTTATTTTTTTGCCGTAAATTACGGAGACATCAAAACCTCCTAACCAAAACAACATCTTGTTCTCACTTGATAATAGTTGAATTTTTTAAAAATAATCTGTATCTTTTTACCATTCTAAAGGCGTATTTAGTAATCAAAATTGAAAAATAAATAAATAGAACGTTAAAATCATGCACCGCCTTAAATGGTGTGTTAGATTTATCAGCCGATTGCAAAACATTAAAACATAAATTGAAGTAGTTTTCAACTATAAAAATGAAGAAATAATTTTTATCAGGAGTTAGAAGATTAGAATAAAATTGTAAGTCTGGAGCGCTTAAAATTAGTTTTTTCAATCTTTTTTATTCCCCTACCTCTTGATCAATTTGTTTTACTATTTCGAGTGCTCCCTTTACTCTACAGAACTCCTTTAATTGCACATATTTTTTTCCTGTATATCAGGAAAGCATTTCTGTAGGTAGTATTTCTAATGTCACGGATGTCAAGCCATTATCTTTAAATGGATATCTTAAAATGTACAACTAGAGTAATTTTTTTTCCTTGAGATAATGTTTTGGTGTTATACAAAATAAATCAAAACATCAAAAAAAAATAAAAAAAACAATAAAAAACAAAAAGAAAATGAAATATTCCATCATAAAATTCAAGTTACAATTGTGAGAACCTTATTTTTTAAGTCATTGTTTATCTTAATGGATTTAAGTCATTTACCAATTTAAACCGGTTTGAAACAATTACGACACACACACACACAATATTTTTTCCTGTAAATTTCAGAGACATCAAAACCGCCTAACCAAAACAACATCATGTTCTAAACCGATAAAAAATCCTTAGAACAAAAAATAAATTTCGATGCTTTTCGAGAATATTCGACAATACCAAATATTCGGGAGATATTTGAATATCTTTCATTTCTTGTCTTTTATTTTTCATCACAGTATAGTTCCGATGTACTGATTTGTGTCAGTTAAATGATTATATGCTGACATATTTGTTGAAAAAAAGAAAATGAATCAGTATGACTGGTTACTTTATGACATATTTACATCACAATACAAATATACAAAATAGAGTGTGTTTACTAAGAGACAATCAAATTATTTGATGTGAAATTCAATTTGCTTGGTAAAATGCTTATTAGAAATTTCTTGACCTGTATCTTTCTTGATTGGGATGAAAAAAAAATATTTTTGAATCATTTTGGGCCTGGATCTATCTTGATTAAGATTAAGTCATTATTCTGGACTTCAATCTATCAGAATAAAGATAAAATCTATTATTCTGGACCTCGATCTTTCACGATTGAGATGAAATCAATCATTCTGAGACATGGATTTATTTTAATTGGGAATAAATCAATTATTCTGTGTCTGTATATATCTTAATTGGGATGAAATTAGTTATTTTGAACCTGAATCTATCGCTTGGGATCAAATATATCATTCTGGATCTGTATCCGAGAAAAGCAGGTTTTTGTTATCCTACAGTATCTGCATTAGGTAATCTAGGTATTGTTTTTCATCACGATTTACCACCAAATTTCTTCTAGGTCCTGTGTTAGTCTATTTAGATGAAAAGGCGCGAGGAATGTTCAAATAAAGGCATAATGAAGTGAAATGCTTGCTTGTCCTTGATTACAGCTGTCAGAATCTTTGAAGTAAGAGTGGAATGAATAGTGATTGGCTGCAAAAATTATTATTTGCATGTCTCATAGTATTGGGTTGAAAGAGGCTTTGGGTAAATTTAGTAAATGTTTTTTCTATTGAGCCTTAATGCAATTCCACGTGTCGTTGTTGCTAATGGCACTTGCCATTGGACAAGTGCGCTGAGGGCCGTCAGTGATTTTAAACCGAATGAGCGTTTCTTGATTATGAAGTAGCGCCAACTAGGGCCATGAGTACTACTTTTAGTTACACATTCATTCCATTCTCTTGCAAAACCCTTTTATACAAGGAGGCACATTCACACACCTCACAGATAGTGCACAGAAGAACAACCATACTCTATCCAAGATTCGAAACCGGGACCCCCAGATCAAGAGGTAAACGCACTACCTATGTGCCAAGATACTGGCAATGTCGTTGTTAAGAATTATAATTTCTTTATGTAACTTAAAAGGAAGCTTCTTATACATTTTGTTGCCAGCATCTGAGTTCATTAAGTTTTTAAATTTACACTAAATTTATTTACACCCTTATGCGAAAATATGTGAATGTAGAGATAAGAATAAATTCAACATTCTTATTAAATATTTTAGTTCCCAACCATAAAAACTTGTCTTCTGTTTGTTAAAATGAAATATCGTAGTTAAATTTTCATGCTTCTCCTTAGGATATGAATATAGTGTCTTGAAATTTTGATTCCTTGTAAGTTCGAGAAAGAAATATACCATTTTAATATAATTAAAATATTAATAGTAATTTCAAAACTTAATTGACAATTAATCAGTTTAAGTTAATTCTAACTAACCATCTTCTATGAGCAGTTAATTAATAATGATACAAATAGCATTCAATTAACAATGCCAATCAACTTTTAATAAATACATCTTTTCACACCAATTGTAGGTGCTATTTTTAACTGTACTTGCACAATAAACGTAGATTATTTTTATTATTTATTTTTGCTAGTAAAGTAACGAAATTAATATTTGAAGTCGATCCTGTAGCACTGGGAGTTGAGTCAAGATTTTATTTTTCAATGTCATTCGAAATTTGAAGACAAAGAAGGGGGTGTAGTAGAAAAATGAGGACATATCTAAATGTCATGAAGTTCCAATTGAAATAAAAATTGGCGCTGCGATTCAAACTGGTGGACTTCGTTGTCGTTGTACCTCCATAGAGAATAAATAGTTAAGTAGTGTATTTCCAGTTTAAATAATGTACATTATGTAAAGTAGTGTATTTTATGTGAAGTAATGCATATTTACACAAGGCTGATATTGTTCTCTAATGGTGGGGTATAGACAACCTCTGATAGAATATCTGGATATTATGGCATTTCATTTGAACTAATAATTAATGAAATCAGGCTTTAATTATTGATGAAGATCAGGCAAATCTTCATTTGATTTTCCTAATTATTTTATAGATTGGCGAAATTAGACCGACTTAGAGTTTAGCCAAAGTTTTATTTGGCGATATTTCTCGAAGTGTTATGACAGTATACTGAGAGATTGAAAGACAATCATTGAAGATGTTTTTTAGGTCAGAAGCTTTATGTGAAATAGAAAATTTTAAAATCGGTCCCGTGTTTGCAGCCGAGCAATTCTATCGATGGCTTTCTCTACAGGGGATGCATGAAATATTTGTGACATCTCTTGCATCAACTAATTTCAAAAATTAATTTCTAAAAATTTAAATTTTCGGTGTCAAATATTATTATCAAATTTCATTTATCAAAGTAATTATTGTTTAAAACTATACAAACTCTAATATACACATTACCAAATAATCAATCAAAGGATTTAGTCAAAATTAGAAATGTATTTTAAATTTGATGCAATTTAAATAAATTTTTGAGGTATTACTCTCATATGTAAGCAAACTGGCTAGGCAAATTTCTTAAACATTTCTGAGATTTCTTCCGTCAAGAATGGAGATTGATTTGATTGATTAATTTCATCAATTTAGCTTATTACATTTTCTTTAATTGTCATGTTCTTAGAATTATAAATAATTTTTTTCTGACTGAAAAAGGTCTAAAATTAAGAACATAATCAGAATTTCGAGTTTTTATTCAATATATATATATATATATATATATATATATATATATATATATATATACAGAGAGAGAGAGAGAGAAAGAGAAAATATTTTTTATAAAGATGTGCAACTTTAAAATAAATATAACTGAACAAATTTTATTTATTTAATCTGCAGAATTTCGGCTTGAATTTGACATTTTAATTGAATCTATGGTAATGGACAATATACAAATATGTATATTGTCCATTTTTTCCAAACAATTTTCTGAACAAAATTTGAGACGAAATTACAGTTGTAATTCCAAAATCACGTATCAAAATCCATCTCTTTTTAAATCATTGCTTATTCGAAATAAAGTTTGATTATTTTTTATGATTACATATTTTCTCTGTACTTTATAAACTAGAAAATAAAAATAGAATAATATTCTTTCAGCTCGTTAGTATCTTTCCATATTTATAAAAGTAGTTTATACATTTAATATAAACTTTAGAAAATGCATGGTTGTATTACGTTTTTAATTAATATTTAATATTATCATCTTGCTATTCTTTTCTTTTCTCACAAACTTTGTATTTTCGTCCTTATTTACTGCACTCTGTAATTATTCTTAAAATTAAGAATACCACATCCGCTTAGCATATTAACTTTTGAAATACGAACCTAAATTAACATTTCGGTTGAAATATACGGAAATATAACCAGAAAAATTCCAATACTTCTCCATTTTTTTCATCCCCTCTCCAACACAAAATTATTGACAGATGCCAACCGAAAAATACCTCTCCTATTCGAACCCACTTATTGAAAAAAAATCGAATAAATCACTTCGGCACTTCATGATATCGATTTAGTGTAAATCTTAATCGATTTGCAGCAGCTCTACTGACGCCATTTTGCCGCTGATCGCAAACAGATGCCATCTCCCTACTCTCCTTCTCATGCCATAACAAAAAATGCCTGACCTTTTATGCCATAAAAGGATAGGCATCTTTTATCTATTAGATAAGGAATAAAACACAAAGCTATATTGTTAACAGTTTAGGTAAGTATTAATACATTATCAGCATGATATATTTTCCAATTAATTGAGTTCTAATTTCGACTTTTACTGTCTTGTAATTGTTTCATCTACTTTTGTTGTTGTTACTTAGGGCACTTGCAATGGACAAGGCCCGCTGATACATCAGCAGATTTTAAGCCGGATATATACGTCTCTTGTTTTTACAAGTAGCGCCATCTAGGACCAAGAGTACGACTTAGCTACACACACGTCACAACCCTTTTTAGGGGGTGGACTACATTCATGCAAATTCATTCATTCATTTTAGATCGTAATTTAGATTCGGAACAGAGAACGATCCCCTCTGCCCCAGTACCCCCAGTGATATTACTCTCGATATGGAGGACCACGAACAGATTTAACTAGCGCCAATCGCGACACACTCGGGGAATCTTTTGGCCGGTAAGCTTCGAACCCGTAACCTAAGGAGTACGAGTCCAACACTCTACCAACTAGGCCATCCTGGCCTCAAAAACTTTATTATATAGACCTTTAAAAAAATAATGTATCCTTTGGTGGGCATGTCAGAAAATTTGAACCTTGGGCCATCCCGGCCCAATCTACTTTTTATATCTATAAAAGAAAACATTTGAGAATGTGTGTCGATGTTTTAGAGTACATACTGCCAAACCTATAATCAGTAGTACATTGAACATAGATACATTGAAGGAAGTAAAATTGTGTACATTAAGGCGATTTTATTTTGAAATTTTAATTTATTAAACATTAAGTGAAATTTCAATTTTATGTCTTTTAAAACTTAAGGCATTGTTTTTTAAATATTGCAGATTTAATCTCCATCGAAATTTTTTTAAGTGCTTTTACAGAATATTTCCAAGAAATTTTCATTGCTACGATAAGATTCCAATTGTTTTATTTAAATAATTCTTAATATAATATTCTATTATTGTTAAATACTAAAAAATAATTCCACTAATCATCACAAAAATGTACATAAAAAATCAGAAAAGGAATTATAGCATAAAGGCCAATGGGTACTGGAAAAAATTCTCTGATATTTAAATTCTTAAAAACGCGATAATATCATGCGATTTGAATTTATATTCAAATTCCTCCTCTCATAAGAAAATCAAGAACATCAAATTAGGCTCCACAGATTTAATTTAGATCAAACACAGATAATTTTTCTTTAAATTGGCCTGCCTTCTAAGGATGACTATTTTTCAAGATTCTTTTTTTGTACTTTTTGAATACTAACTAAAGCGCTAAAGCCTGTTTTAAATATATAAAGTCATAATAAACTCATAAGAATACCTCATAATAAACTAATAAGCATGCGTTTTGATTTTTTTTTAAAAAGAAAGTGTTTCAGAAATAGTACTTTTATTGAAAGTAGCACAATTTGCCCCTCCCCCACAAAAAATTCCAGAACTTCTCTATTTCTCCTCCCACCCATACTCAAAAGTTATTGACAGACCCCCAACCGAAAAATGCCTCCCTCACCCATTTCGTTTAATGAAAAAAAAGTCAAATAAATCACTCCGGCACTTCACGATATCGATTCAGTGTAACTCTCAATCGATTTGCCAGCTGTTCTACTGACGCCAACCCAGCACCGCCCGCCAAACATCGCCAGGCAGGCACTATATTCCCTTCTCTCTCTCCTGGCATAACTGTTGATGCCAAGAAAGGTTAAGGATCCTCTATCCTTTATCTGTCAGATAAGAGTAGGAAATGAAGCTATATTGCGAATAGAGATAAATGTAAAGAGTAATTATCATAGGCACGTGCCGTCTGAGATTTGATTCGACAGAAACGCGGTCGATTCGACAGGTCGTCGTCGTCGAAAACTCGATCGATGAAATCAATTTCGTGTCTGTTCCTGAAGAGATCGCTTCGCCGAGGAAGCCTAGCTGAAAAAACAACTGTAGCGCTTCTTTAAATAGGGTCCGAGAATGGGGTGATGTCACTGGGTCCCCCGCAAGGTCGCTTACTCGATACCATTCTCCGTTCTTTACGGTTTCCCCCCTCGTCCCTTATTATTATCAAGTCAGAACATGATGTTGTTTTTGGGATGCGTTTTTTGGCGTCAACAAAAATCCGTAAGCGAAAAATATAAATTTTACTATAAGCCCGAGCATTTCAAAAATCCAGCTTTTAATAACGTGTCACCAAAGCATTTACAAAAGATCTGATTAAAAAAAATAAGTTAATGACTACAGCAAATAAAACCAAGGAAAATGACATTTTGAGCACGTGATTGGATGAAATGAAGTAAATAGGAAATGTAATGTTTTTTTTTAAAACAATAAATGCGAGACAACGTTTTTTGGATCGTTTTCAATTCTAAAGTGACTCATTCGATGAAACAATTAAAATGAATAAAAAATATAATTTAACTTGCCCTAGAAGTTGGTGCTTGGCCGTTCAAGAAATGGTGTTCTGACCTGATACATTGAAATACGCAGAGCAGATTTCATTTTGATCTTTTATTATTTTAGCTCTTTTAATCACAACTAAAATTCCCAATATGATTCTTTGAATTTTGACTTAATTGAATTGAAATTCGACTTAATTTTGATTGGTTTCTGTTAAATTTGAAAAAGATTTTACTTTTCTTTAGTAATATTTATAATGGTATATTTTTCACTCGGTTACAGATTCAGTCACATCCATTTTCTTCTGCTTTTAGTGAAATTTTAATCTCTAAAATATAGCTTTATTTGTTTTAATGCCTTCATTTTTGGACTTTATTTAATAGGTTGACGTCTAATCAAAATAATTTTTATCTGTATACACAAGATATTAGTTATTTTTTTATCGCCTATTGATACTTTTTGTTAATATGTTATCGTTTTTCCACCTAGTTGCAATTCTGGTTATACGCGGTTCTGCTGAATTCTAAAGCGTATCATTTTAATTTTGTACAAAGGTAATTGTAATTTTTTTACTTCTTTTTT
>JAOUZG010053459.1:6230295-6240753 GCA_026289955.1 Argiope argentata | reverse complement strand
CGAATATGATATATTAAGTTTTTGGTAATATGGTAATTTGGTAATCGCCGAATATGATATATTAAGTTTTTGGTAATAGGGTAATTTGGTAATCGTCGAATATGATAGATTAAGTTTTTGGTAATATGGTAATTTGGTAATCGTCCAATATGATATATTAAGTATGTATTGTTGCTCTACAGGACAAACTTTTAGACATAGAGTAATCGAATTTGGCTCAGATATATTGTAGAAGGTTGGAATGTGTGTCTTCAATACCCAAGTACCACAGCCTGTTGCACAATATTGGATAATATTGTGAGCTATTATATGATATCAAACAATATTCCACAATATAAAAAAATATTGCGAATATTGATCAATGACATATAATTTTACAATATTTGTGTGCTACAAGGTTATTTTAGCAATTATTTTTATCATGTCAGAACATGATGTAGTTTTGGGAATGAGGTTTGTGGCGTCAACAAAAATCCGTAGTCGAAACATAAAAATTTTATTACCGGCACGAGCAACTCAAAAAATTAGCTTTTAATATCGTGTTGCTATTGGCTTTACAAAAACCCCAATTTAAAAAAATAAGTTAATAATAACAGCAAATAAAACTTTAAAAAAATGTCATTTTGAGCACTTGATTATATGAAATGAAATAGATAGGAAATGTCATATATTTTTTAAACAATAAATGAGAGACAAAGTGTTTTTATCATTTGCAGTACTAAAGTGACTCATTCAATGAAACGATTAAAATGAATGGAAATATTATTTAACTTGCACGAGCACCTGGTGCTTTGCCGTTCAAGAAATGATGTTCTGACATGAAACATTAAAATATGCATAGCAGATATTTTATATTTTAATTACAATTAAAAATGAAGTGAAATTTAAGAATTTTCCTGTGATAATTACCGAAAATATTATTACTAAAAATGATCTTTAAATTTTTTTAAATTAAAAAAAATGAATACTAATTTAATTTTTTTGTAATTTTTTTTTAAATTTTGGGAATTAAAAATTTTTTTTTGTTTGATTTCAAAAAAAAATACATTTCACTGTTGCACTGACATTCAAACTGTTTACGTTATTGCACCAATTACCTTATCATGTGTTTTTCTTTCACCGTTGAAAGTTAAGCAAGGCGAGTTCTGTTTTGTATCAGTGCAGTTTTAATAACAAATAAGAAACAAAATTTGCTGCATTGCAAAACAGGAGAAAGGGACTTGATAACTGCATTTTTAAATGCAAAAATACCATGAGGCTAGTGTCTATTAAGATGGTTCTTATATGCACAAAGAAAAAAAATATTAATCTAACAAACTAACACGACTTTAATTTTGGACACGATATGATGTTTAAAAATATTTCCTTGAAATAATCATAATTATTAAGCCATGAAACTGATTTATTGTTGGCGACCTGATACCGAGGTATCACGTCTTTCTCTTGATGTGGGCATCACGGTTTTGAGGTCCGGTTCGGGCATGGTTGTTCTTCTGCGCACTATATGTGAGGTGTATGAAAGTATCCCCCCCTGTAAAAAGGGGCTGTACAAGTGACTGTGGTGAGTGAATAGTTAAGTCGAACTATAGACCATAGTTGGCGCTGCTGCAAAACCAGAGACGCTCATTCGGCTTAAAATCGCTGACAGTCGTCAGCTCGCTTGTCAATGACAATTACCATTAGTAACAACAACAACACAAATTTATTGAAGGCAAACTCAAACTCAATTGAAAATCCAGTTGAATTCCTTTAGCAAAAACCAACGGGTCATCAAAGACAATTAGTAAATAAATAAACAGTCATTGCCAATTAGAAAGGTATTAATTATTATTAGTAAGAATTTCGAAAGAAACAAAAGCATTTGTTAGCAAATATTTTCAAAAAATGTTGAATAGAAGAGACGAATATATTATTTTGATTTTTTTTTGTATTAAAACAATATTCTAAAATAGCACATAAGTTATTTTGGTACAAACAACCTTTGAACTTTTAATTGGATCTTTGAATCTCAAGTTTAAACAAAGGGAATATCTAAATTGGGGACCCATCCAGTTAATTTTGATACCCGTAAATATAAACAGATTTAAGGGCCCACATTACGACAGCAGCAGAGAGAAGTATTAGGGAGAATGGTAAGTAATTATGACAATTTCAAATGAACAAGGGTCAGAATCGGCCACGCCAGTCTGAAAGCTCATTAAACTTTACTTTATGAGCATTTCAGAAAAATTAAACCGTTTCCTTGTATAAAAACAAACAAACTTGCATTCTTATTTGGTTTATTCTTTCTATTGAAAGTCAAATAAACAATGAAATGAAATAAAAAATAAAAATAATGAAATCAATGGAAGAGATCATTTCAGAACTCTCTCATGTTCTCCCTAATACGGCTATTGCCACTCTCCCCCCCCTCATTAAAAAATGTACCCCTCTTTTAGGGACAGGAAAGCCCCGAGTGCTCCGATTTTTATTTCCAGAATTATACTTTGTATTTCGTAGAAGAGTAGAAAACCGAATATGCATCTTGGACACTCTTTTTTTTAATTATTAAAACTAGAATTCGACACGAAACAATTGTAATAACAAACCAAATTTAGTTAAATGATTGAATTTTGAGTTATCGCATTTAATTAGATCGGACTTTAATAAAGCTTCCAAGATCTCATCTGAAGAACATCTTCCAAACTGATATGATGACAAGATGGCAAAAGGAATGGGAAGAAGGCGAAACAGGCCGTTCCACATATATTACCGAAAGTTTCTCTCTACGCTGCCAACTGGGACAGTGCGAATGTCCTTTTCTTCACTGGGCACGGCTCATTCCCGATGTACCTACACATATTCCATCTAGCCAACTCTCCTTGCTGTAGCTGTGGGGAAATAGGACCCCTAATTCACTATGCCCCAGAATGCTTACTCACTCTCTCATGGCACATGAGAAAGCCAGAAAGAAACCTCGAAGAAGAATGGTACAGGAGAGTTGCATCAAATACCCTTTCACGCTGCAAAATCCACTCCATGGTAAACCATATTCATAAATACCAAGACCTACAATAGTTGAGACAAGAATTCCCCTTGTGATAATCAACCAAAATTAAAAAGTCCTTCAAAAGTGCAGATTTTTTCCTTTTTTTTTTCTCTCTCTCTCCCATCTTGTGCTCATACAACTGGTTAGATAAATTAGCGTTATAGGCACCGGGGGCACAGGACGGCTTTATGTTATGTTAAGTTATCGAATTTATGTTCATATTAAAGTACATATCGAGATCCTTTTAAGGAATAATGCAGCAAATTTTATAAAAACTTACATTTAAGAGACTGAGACCAAATACTAAGTTTTATTCACCTGAGTTGTTGCATTTTGTAGTGACCGAATGTAATACATTAGAGGGTACAGATCAACAGATGGTCAACCCCCTTGACGAATTTGGTTTCAAATTTTATATGGATCAATAATCAAGATTCTAAACCTGTGATATACTAAAATTTTATCTATCCATCTCTCTATGTTTCCCTGTCACAGTATCTCTTTACCATCTGGGAAATATATAAATATAATATAATATTCCACTGAATGGATACTGTTTAGAATTTGACAGAAATCGACAAATTTCTTTTGTTTAGATGAAAATATTTTGGAATTAACCGCGTTCACCGTTTTGTAATGAATCGTTCTTTAGGTTCAGTAGTCTTTTTTGGAAAATACTAGAACCCTCTCGCAATTTTACGAACGGTTCTTTGGTGGTAAGGTCCTAGAACCGGAGAGTTTCAAGCTCGTTGCCCGATTCTATAGAAGAACCGTCATCTAGGCGTATCTGGTGCAAGTTAAATCCACCTGAAACCAACCTCCTCAAGCCGGTATGATGCAGAAATTTGGGAGGAGAGTGCCACCTCAGGTACTATCCTCGCCATCTGACCATGGTTCAAAATAAGGAATTTCCTTTCGAAATAGCAATAGAGTTGCTTTAAAAATAGGAATTAATATAACTAAACTAAACTTAACTCGATGTTATAAAGATTACCAGATATATCTCCCTTCGATACTTTACTGTGGATAAATTTAAAATAATTGATATAAAATTTTGGCTATTCCAAAAAGTGCCTTAGTTGCTCGTCAGCATTCTGCCTTCACTTTTGGCGATATTACGCCAAACGAGTTGGATAGCGTACAGTTAATCACAGAATGGATATCACATATGCTTGATTCGATATGCAATCCCGACATTCTAATTTTTTAGGATGTTTATTTTTCTTGCACTGGATTGAGTGACGTAATTCACTTTTTATACGCAAAAAGAAAAGGTTCTAATTATCCAAAAAATAAAATTCTAAATTCTAAGGAATTTCCACTTCTTATTTTCCCAAAATCTGAAAGCTATATTTTTGGAGTTATTATATTTCGCTTTGTCCATTTTTTTCAGTTCAAAAATCAAATGCGCTTTGAATCAGCTCGATAAAATTTGTTTTGTGGATATTTAATCGAATATTTTGATTCCTATCAAATTATGAACGAAATTCATTCAAGAGAAGTCTGTCTGTATGGCTGAACAGGTGAACTACAAAACTCAATCAGCTATCTAGAAAGAATTTAATACGAGATTTGGCATCTAAAATATAGATACATATTAAACTTTGAACCAATTCCATCAAACACATTCATGTAAATTCCCTAACTACGAATTTATTTTAATTTAATATACAGTTTTAGAATTTGAAATGCAGATTTTTATAAAATGATATATCAACTTATCCAAAAAATCTTTATATTTTGATCTGTACTTTCACATGTAAACTACAAACATTTCTAAAATATTCTTTTCCTTGTCATGGGAGCTATAAAAAACAGAGGTGCAGTCAATGAAAGAGTAGCCGAGTCGCGAGAAGTCAGTAATCTAGTTAGTTCAGTCTTTGTATTACTGATTTCCATAGAGTTATTTCTGAGAGCTCCGTGCTGTTTCGGTTGTTAAACACAATTTATAAATGCAGTTTTGTGTACCCTTCATCTTTGTTTATTACTTAGATTTTACATTTTTATGCAAAATAAAGCGTCGTTGTTTTTTATTGAGCTGTTGTATTTTTCATCATAGATATACTGAGCGGATTTTTTTGGAATGTTATTAAGCTAAAATTAAGTATTCAAAATTAAATAAAGATATGTATCTTTATTTAATTGCGCCATGTTCTTCTTACCAAAACAATCAAATCTAAAACATTGTAATGCCAGAAAATTGAATCTTCCAAATAATAATAGTTTTAATGTAAATTATTACAGCCGGGTCAAATTGCAAATCGGCACAAAAGAAAATTGGAATTATTGATGTATAACAAAGTACCGGGTGTCCAAAAAGTTTCCATTCTCCAAATTTAAAAAATCATTTTCCATGATTTTTTTTCAAGTGTATTAAATTTTGCCATTCGGGTAATGAAACCATGGGCATGCTTGAAGCTTTTTTCGGCAATCGACTTCTCTCAAAAAATCTTTGGCCACCTCAATCCCCTGATCTGACCTTCCCGGACCTTTTTCTGTGGGGATATTTAAAGGACAAAATTAATGAAGGTGATCCTCAAACAATAGATGATTTGAAAATCGCAATTATCAAAAGGATACAAGAAATCACTCCTAGAATGCCAAAACGCGTTTCCAAAAACATGCGCAAACGAGTTCAGCTTTGTCTCCAAGAAAGGGATGGACATTTTGAACATTAATTATAAATGTAAGTTCAGTATTTTTCCTTAGTTACGTTAAAAGTGCTTTTTATCATTGGCATAAAAATAACTCTTTTTAAACCTGTTGTTTTTGTTAAAAAAAATTCACAAATCATCAGTGCGGGAACTTCTTGGACATAATCATGCGCAATAATAAAATATCCACCAAAATAAAAGTTTTTTCCCATAAATATAAATATATTTTCACTCACTGTGCTATACCTTAGATATTAAATATTTCATACTTAAATTCTAGTAGCATTTTGTCGCAATATATATATTATCATCTATGTTTGGAGCAATCCTCTTACATTATTGATATTAGCCTTATATGTCCCTATATTTACTCTACTAAAGAAATCAAAAAAAAGTTTATAACTGTTTGTAAACGGATAATAAGTTTTGAAGCTTAAATCTTGAAACTTAATAGCCCAATTCACGTGTACACTGAATAGTTCTTAATGTACACTGGATTTTCTTAGTAAAGAAAATTCGTAAAGATCACTCGAAACTTTTGCGATTCGCACTTTGAACCCCTTAACTGGTTTATTTTCCTTACTTTCTAATAAGATGGCACCATCTATTTTGGGAGTATTTTATTATTTTGATTCAAATGGAAATCCATGGAATACTTGGCTTATCTACGTATTCGAAGTCATTTTATTATTGAATTATAATAGTTATGAATGATTTATTTTTTGTTTACAACTATCAAAATTCGATAAATCGATGCACGTATGGTGTACGGGCAAACCGGTTAAGGGGTTAACACTTCATTATGCAAATTATTTTTTAAATGATGTAATAATATATGATTATTCTCAGCTACTTTGAACAAATTATAGTAAAAATAGATGTCCTGGATATCCCCTTTTTTTAACAACATGATACCATTTTTTGAACTATCAATAGATAATGAGATGTAAATGAGATCAACGGGGGTGGATTTTCCGAAATTTCACACGTAACCCCTATTGAAAGACTTATTCTCCTCTCTAAACCTTTTTAATTCCATGACATTAAAGCACAATATTCTATAAGACTGAAATTTGGTATATGAACCTAATATAAATCTGTAGACTCATGACATTTTTGAAAAATTTCTCAAAGATATTTTATGCATCTGTCTGTCTATATGTAAATAAGCTTAGTATCTGAAAAAAAACGCTAGAGAGCACTTATATTAAATTTGATATATAATTTTATCCTCATAGATACATGTGTATATTAAATTTTAGACATAATACAAAACCGAGTGACTAACTACATGTTGGTCAGTGCTTTCATATGCATATGAATGCTGTGATTCAAAAATATAACGACAGAGATAAATAAAACTTTGTATATAATCCTGCGACCATATAACAAATCTGTGTTGGAACTTGAATTCGATTTTTAAAAAAGTAAAGCAATCAAACTTTTTATTTATATTCCTTCTTCATACTAAAAAGCATAAGACGCTGAATAGAAAATCAATACCATCGTAACTCAATGGGAATGGGACACGCCCATTTAAAGCCTTACTTGACCTTTGAGAACTTACCGTCTTTTAACTCATTCCAAACCTCCATCCCCTGCTGTAAGATCAAAGAACACAAGCTTTCATACGAATCGAAGAAAAAATGCTACATTATCTATCGGCCTAGGGTCGGGTTAAGCCTTTCATAGGCCCTAAAGCAATGATAGTCTCGGAGGCTCTCTTTTCTATCTCGGAATTCATATGCCAGATATTTTTTATTGATCTTAATTATTTATGTAAGCAAATTTTGTTACAAATTCTGATAATCTGATAAAACAGTTAACTCTAGGTATTTTTTGAAAGAAATGGCTTATTCCCATATTTTTTATATAAAGAATCGAAGATTCAAAATTTTCAAAAATTAAAAGAAAATATTATGCATTAAAAAGCAACTAAGCATGCTTAATATACTTTTCCAACAGTTTTAAACAACATAACTTAATTTAAAACTAATAAAAGATAATCAATTAGGAATAAAAGAATAGAGTTTTATCATTTAACCAGTATTTGATTTCAATTTGAATCGATTTCAAAATTAATGTAATAAAAAATATGGTAACGGAATATATTTAAATTTCTGAAACCAGTAGTAATTTACTACTTTGTCTTTTTGAAAATACGACCGTGCTGAGATGGGGGGGGAATATGCTCCACCTAATTACTTTCTACAAGATTTCTTTCTTTCTGGTTATACTAATGGGTTGAATATTGATAATTATAAAAGCACAAATGCATCATAATAAAACGCATTATAGTGATCATAATAAAATGCATTATAGTAATTCTAATAAAAGGTCTTATAGTCATCATAAAAAATGCATTATAGTGGTAATAATAAAATGCATCATAGAGATTCCAAAAAAATGCTTTATAGTGATCATAATAAAACGCATTATAGTTATCATTATAAAATGCATTATAGATATCATAATAAAACGTATTATAGTGATCATAATAAAATGCATCATAGTGATTCCAAAAAAATGCTTTATAGTGATCATAATAAAACGCATTATAGTGATCATAATAAAATGCATTGTAGATATTCCAAAAAAATGCTTTATAGTGATCATAATAAAACGCATTATAGTGATCATAATAAAATGCATTATAGAGATCATAATAAAACGTATTATAGTGATCATAATAAAATGCATCATAGTGATTCCAAAAAAATGCTTTATTGTGATCATAATAAAACGCATTATAGTGATCATTATAAAATGTATTATAGAGATCATAATAAAACGTATTATAGTGATCATAATAAAATGCATTATATTGATTCTAATAAAATGCCTTATAGTCATCATAATATAATACATCATAGTGATCTTAATAAAACGCATTATAGTGACCATAATAAAATGCATTAAAGTGATTCTAATAAAATGCATTATCTTAACAAATTAAGATAGTGATAGTGGTTTCCCTGAAACTGTCTGGCAAAATCTCTTATAACAGTACTAGCTCCCTTCTCACACTTTTTGTGCATGAACTATCCTAATGGAGACGAGTTCCCTGGAATCATAGTATTGCTAAATAGCCGAACAATCTGTTCTTCAAACTAACGTTGCCTTTCGCTGTGATATATAATTCATTTTCTTTTTCATATTAACTTACAATTAACTGAAATTCTCTTCCTTACTTTCCAAAAATGAAAAAGAAATCTCGCGAATAAATGCTGAAGAAACAAATAAAAAGGTTTTAATTTCATTGCAACAATGAAAAATATATCAAGATATATTTTTAAAATTTGTCAGAGTCAAATAAATATTTGTATAGAAACTAAATTGATATCATTGGGAAAAAAGCAATTTTAGAATATTGAAATGATATAAAATATCAGTTTTTTTACAATAATATTTTCAGGAGCTATCGTGGAAACGCATAAAAGTCTCTCTAAATTTTTAATTAATTAAAATTTTGATTAAATCTTTTGAAAAGGTATAAGGTGTACATTCCCACCTAGCAAAGTATATCTATGTCATCTTTGACAACCGCAAGCTAATCTTTCTTAACTGTAGAATGCAAATTTCCACACGCTTTCCTCTTCATTCTTAACAGAGATTTTATTTATTTTAATAGATGTATCGTTGAAAATGCAATTATAATATCCTATGATACAAACTAAAAAATATTGAATCGCAAAATAAATATAAAAAAGTACAATTTAAATAAACGAGAAAGTAATGAAAAAAGCAATAAAATGGGAATTTGAAAAAAAATATTTTGTGATTACTTGATATCGATTGTGTAATCTACAAGTCTCTATCTAATATTTAAATGCACCACAACTCTTTTGCGTCAGATCGAGCGACCGACAATAACTTCATGGTCTTGATTTTCACAATGATCAGCTAAAAGCGTGTAAATGTGACCGAAAAAAAGAGAAAGAAAGAGCGTAACCCATTCATAATTTAATCTCAATGTGGTAAGTTCCACTTGATATATTTTGTTCATTCATGCTTGATTGTCGGAACCAGTGGCGATTCGAAGTTCATGAGTTGCCATCGTCTCGCATTCTGTTGCACAACCGTACCTGAACACTTAATTCAGCATTAAACCCCAGCTTCATGAATTTTTAGAAAGCCTAGGAGGTTACATAGTGGCAAAGACTTCAAGATTGAAGATGCCTGATTTAAGACATTATTTTTTGCTCATTCGTTCGTAAGAACCTGAAACAATTTGATAGTCGGGCAACCTGAGTTAAAAATGTAATTCCTTTTATAGCAATTATCACTATGGCAGATATATAGGAAAGTAATTATTTATTATAGTCTTCAGTCATGATTCCGTCATTGCCCTAGAACAGTGGTCGGAAAAGTGCGGATCTTTAGCACATGTACATTGGCGCATTGTTCTTGTATTTGGCTCATGTACATTGGCGCATTGTTTTTGTCATTGGCTCATGTACATTGGCGCATTGTTCTTGTCGTTGGCTCATGTACATTGGCGCATTGTTCTTGTCATTGACCCATTGTTCGCATAAAGAAATGTTAATTATGAAATTTAGTCCGGCTTTTTGGCCCAGTTGTAGCGCGTCTTCTTCTTATTCTGGGAGTCCCGAGTTCGATACCCAAATCGGGCATGGGTGTGTTATCTGTGAGATGTGCGACTGTGCCTCTCTGTAAAAAGGGGCCTTGCAAGCAAATGTGGTGAGTGTGTAGCTAAGTCGTACTCTTGGCCCTAGTTGGCGCTACTTCAAAAAACAAGAGACGCTCCTTTCAACT
>JAOUZG010053459.1:6214295-6230285 GCA_026289955.1 Argiope argentata | reverse complement strand
AACAGCAGGAAATTTAGTTTTATTTAGTGTACTATTTATTTAGTGTAATAAAAGTGTACTAAACAAGCAAATTCACCTCCCAATTTTTTAATTGTTGTAATGTTCATATTTGGCTTTTTGGCCATAAAGTTTACCGACCACTGTTTTATAACAACAAACCTCAAATTTAAGCCTAGAACAACAGGTTTGATTTAATACTTCTAATGCAATTAATGTTTTGATGTATATTGAGATAAGCACTATTTTTTATTTATTGAAATTAACACAATTTACAAGCATTTTCCTTTTATATAATTTTTCATTCTGCAAATCACTTATTTAAATGCCGGTGTCTTGACACAGGTATAGTGCGCCTTCTCTGTAATCTGGGTGTTCTGGTTTCGAGCTCCTGTTTGTGCATGGTTGTTTTCTATCTGTTCTATCTGTGAGATGTGTGAATGTGCACCCCTGTAAATGCGTGCGCCAGCCATTATACACGAAGGGTCTTCTGGGGTGGGGTTTGATCTCACAACTAAAAGGATGCGAATGAGCCAGCTTTCTGGCATAGGGGTAGTTAATCTTCCCCATGAGCTGGGCGTTCCGGGTTCGAGTCCCTGTTTGTGCATGGTTGTTTTTCATCTATTCTATCTGTGAGATGTGTGGATGTGACGCCCCTGTAAAAAGGGACTGAACAAGTGAATGTAATACGTGAGTTGCTAAGACGTACTCTTGGTCCAAGTTGGCGCTACTTAAAAAACGAGAGATGCACTCTGATTGCGTCAGTTAGCTTGTCCGTGACAAGGGCCATTAGAAAAGACGATAATAGCAACATGTTCAAAAAATTTCAAGCAAATAGATTCCATTTCATGAGAGTTATTCCAGCGAATTTCATTTTATATATTGATCACAATTTGTATTATTTCTGCCTTAACTCGTATATCTATTTTGATATTCTTTTTCCTATATCTGGTCTGAAGGCATTGACTTATTCTTCTTTCCTGAAGTACAGCTTTCGAGAGATTATTTTTCTGTCTCTATGCTCAGTTTTTTAACCGTTTAGAACTGTAGCTTCTTTTTAGTGATAATTTCATTTGCAGCTTTTTGGAAAATAGCTGAGAATTACATATTGTAAGGATATTTAAAATTATTTATATAAGTTTAAAAGTCAGCTAGAAGTGGACCAAGCATTTCTGCAGTTGAAATGGAGTCGTAAATATAAAGGAACAGCATTGCAAGGAGTCATTGGTTGAGAATTATGTAAAAGAAAAGTGAATACACAAATTACC
Source organism: Argiope argentata (assembly GCA_026289955.1). NCBI lineage: Eukaryota > Metazoa > Arthropoda > Arachnida > Araneae > Araneidae > Argiope > Argiope argentata. Next base: position 6,229,020 of record JAOUZG010053459.1, on the reverse strand, counting down.
ACAAGTTTAAAGAAACAAATGATTAAAAATAGCATTACAATTCAGCAAATCTATTGTATAAGAGTGCGGAGGCAAAAATTAAAGATTAAAATAGAATCTGCTATGCATATTTCAATGTACAATGTCAGAACATGATTTCTTGAACGGCCAAGCACCACGTGCTCGTGCAAGTTAAATTATATTTTTATTTATTTTAATGATCTCCTTGAATGAGTCACTTTACTATTGCAAACAATCCAAAAAACTTTGTCTCGCATTTATTGTTTTAAAAAATATCACATTTCCTGTTTATTTCATTTCATATCATCACGTGTTCAAAATGACATTTTTCTCGGCTTTGTTTGCTGTGGACATCAACTTGTTTTTTTTTAATCAGAGCTTTTGTAAATGGGATGGCATCAAGTTATTAAAACTTGATTTTTTGAGGTGCTCGTGCAGATAATAAAATTTCAAATTTTCGCCTAAGGGTTTTTGTTAACGCTACAAAACCTCATTCCTAAAAAAAATATCATGTTCTGATATAATAATAAAACATAGTAACAGCAAGAAATCTTAAAATAAATGTTCAAATGACTGGTTATCAAAACCATGTACTCATACAGGTAGTTGTGCATGTGATGCTATATTTATGCATATACTACTAAAATTACACCTTTATACATTTGATGTATTTACCTGATAAACATATTTCCCTTATTTCATTCACTGATGAAATCAAATAATATCCTTCACTTATAAACATCTCCCTTTCTCATTAAGTAACAAGATATTATTTTATAAGCAAATATTTTGAACTACTTGAACATCCATTGTGAGGGAATTGTAAAAAGAGAAACACCAGGAGAGGGAAATTCAAATTTTACGGAATAAAATTATCTCTATTATAACAATTTCACCATGATACTTGAGAAGATTGCTATGGTAACAAGTTTATTTGGAAATTTTCAGCTTTCGCCATGATTACCAATCTCCATTACAAATACAATAATCAAGATTTCGCCAAGATGATTATATTCCTAGGTTTATTGGACTACTTTCAAATTATTCCAAGATTATTATCATGTCAAAGCATGATGATGTTTTGGGGAAAAGATTTTTGACGCCAACAAAATTCCGTACGCGAAAAATAAACCTCTTAATTAAAAAAAATTATTATCTGCACAAGCATTTCAAAATATCAGCTTTTAATAAAGCATTGCCATCACATTTACAAAAGCTTTTATTTAAAAAAAATAAACTAATGACTACAGCCAATAAAACTTGGAAAAATGTCATTTTGAGCACGTGATTATACGAAATGAAATAAATAGGAAATTTGATATTTTTTAAAACAATCGATGCGAGACAAAGTTTTTTGGATCGTTTGCAATACTAAAGTGACTCATTCAGTGAAACAATTTAGATGGATAAAACTATAGTTTTTAGCATATCTATTCGAGCACGAGGTGCTTGATGTATAGTAGATTTCGTTTTAATATTTTTTAATACTGATTTGCCAACTGCGTATCACCAATTTGGCTACAGTTTTTTGGGGGGGAGGAGAGATTTCTTATTTGGGGTGTAAAGACAAAATAGCACCAAGACGTCTTAAGCTAATTCAAGAAATTTCCTAACTGAATTATAAGATATTAAATATTCTTCGTCCATAATATATGAATAAAGCATACCTATATTCAATTACAAAGTGATATCTTCTCTTTAAAACTATTTTAATTTGAAAAAGAAATACACTGTATCTGTGTTAATAATTTCAATCAAGTGAGGGCTTTTTATAACAATCTCAAATGTTATAATAAAAAACTTTTTTACATCAATGTAGCATAAATGTCATTACACTGTTACGTTCATGACAAAGTAGATTATTGCGGAGGTTAAAATTATTCAAAAAAAAACCTGCAGTAATAATCAGTTTGCTGAGAAGTCTAGCCAAAACGACGCTATTTCAAATAGACGTTTAACAAATAGCAGAGCTTATCTGAAATTTTCAAAATGACGAAAAAAGAAAAGAAAATTATAATTGTTTTCAATAAATAACAAATATTGCTTTTTTTTTCTTTTTATTCTATTAGGCTTAAGCTCTTTATCTCATGTTCAATTCAGATGTGAAAAAAATTAGAAATATTCATTATTGGTTGCGGAGAATTAATTTTATCTTCCCATTGTAAGATTTAGAAAACTGAAGTAAGTAGAGTTGTCATGTAATACATATAAACATATTTAGCAGGCTTTCTGGCACAGAGGTAGCACGTCTTCCTCGTATTCTGGGAGTCCCGGTTCGGGCATGATTGTTTTTTTGTGTGTTATCTGTGAGATGTGTGAATGTGTCCCCCTGTATAAAGGGGTAGTGCAAGCGAATGTGGTGAGTGTGAAGCTAAGTCAAACTCTTGGCCCTAGTTGGCGCTACTTGAAGCAAGAGACGCTAATATTCGGCTTAAAATCTGCTGATATAACCAGAGGAGGATTATCCACATCAAGCTCCATAATTGACAACAAAAACATAAACATCTTTAAGTTACGTATTGTTGATGTTCCAACATGAAACATCAAATCAAAATTAGGAGTTGGATTTTAATAGCACAAAAGCCAAAGGCGCCAAACGTATGGTAAATATTTAAAACTTCAAAACATTCAATTTAACGTGACGCATTATGCCCTAAATATCTATACATGTCCATGCATTAATTAATCTCCCTGTTTTTATCAAAAATATGTACTATTTCAATACTAAGCATCATAAACAAGTCAGAAATATAAAAACATAACATGTTAGATATTATCGGGCTTCTATTCTTAGATTTTAAAAAGGAAACATGATTTTTTCGATTGTTTTTAATTAAAAAGCTGAAGATAACATTCAAGGAATAGAGTATTATTACGAATTGTTCATTATTATATTATTATCATCCTTTATAGCGGAATATATATGATATGCAGCAAATTGAAACGCTGCTGATAGTAGAATTCAAAAAGTTATATGGCAGTTCTGGAACCCATATTTTCAAATCAGAAAATAAACCTTTTCCTCGTTTGTTTAAAAATAAAATTTAAAAAAGAATAAAAAATGACATATTGTTTCTTCTAGGATGACACCTCTCCCTAATTATGAAGTTAACCTCTACGTTACCGCTTTGAAAAAAGTAACTACTTTATGAATTCTTTTAAGTACAGACGTTGTGAAAAGCTTTAATAGTTGCGTTTTAGAGGTATTTATGAATTCAAAACCCTCTAACGTTAAACTTCTTTTTATATTAGTCACAGCACGATGTTTGCGGTTTTTTCAAAGCAAGATTTTGTCCGTAATTGATATTTCTCGGCAAAGAAAATTCCAATTTTTATAAACTAAGATTTTATAGTATTATTAAATCTATTTGTGTAGAATTTTCAAGCTATATTTAATCATAAAATTGTAACTTTTCATTTTTTCCTATGTAAAGAAAAGAAAGGAAAGCATTGAAACACTCAAAATTTTCATCGAGATTTTCATGAATCTCCATTTTTTAGAATTCCCAAAGCCCAAAAGCCTTATTTTTAATAAAACATATTAATTCATTTGAAAATTATCATGATAAAAATCTAATTATATTGATCAATTAGTAATAGATAATATTGGAAGGTCAGAAAAGGTAGTGAGAGTTCAAGCTTTGGAAACTTCTATTACCACTACTGGCCTTACCGTCAAAGAAAATAAAACAAAGTTTATGGAGTTCCGACCCTCAGCTATAAATCAAAGCCTCCCTTTGTGTATTGAAGGTCATCACTTCGAAAAATTTGATCGTTTTAAATACCTCGGTACATTCAACCTCAAAGCTGAGATTGACAACAGAGTAAAAAAGATTAAAATGAAATCTGCTCTGCATATTTCAATGTATCATGTCAGAGCATCATTTCTTGAACGGCCAAGCACCACGTCCTCGTGCGAGTTAAATTACATTTTTATTCATTTTAATACTTTCATTGAATGAGTCACTTTAGTATTGCAAACGATCCAAAAATTACTTTGTCTCGCATTTATTGTTTAAAAAATATCCCCTTTCCTATTTATTTCATTTCATATTATCACGTGCTCAAAAATGACTTTTTTCTGGGTTTTATTTGGTGTAGTCATTGACTTATTTTTTTTAATCAGAGCTTTAGTAAATTCAAAGGCAACGCGTTATTAAAAGCTGATTTTTTTTTTTTTTTTGATTTTCGTGTAGATAGTAAAATTTTTATTTTTCACCTACTGATTTTTGTTGACGCCACAAACCTCATTCCGAAAACAACATCATGTTCTGACATGATAAAAAATGGCTAATAATTGTTTCTTTGGATTGAAAAAATAGCTAAGATCCAACTTAATCAGTCGAAAAACTAAACAAAAAATTTAAAAGAGTCTTGTTAATCCTATTCCTGGGCAAGTGAAACTTGGACACTCAGCATTTTCTGAGTATGTCCGAGAGAAAGATCCTTAGAGCCATCTTTAGTACTACTGATAGGATGTTGTCGAACTAGAATCAATTTTGAAATATACAAACTCTATATGCAACCACAGATAGCATTGTTTATTCGGAGCAATAGGTAAAGATGGTTCAGCAATATCCGGAACAGCCTTGAAAACCACGCCCTCAAAATATCGTTTTAAAAATTCCTAGGGGATCGTGGGTCAAAGGTGGACCTCCAACTAGATAGCTGGATAATATGGGAAAAGATCTGTGTGTTCTGAGGACCTGGAAGTGAGTTGCGAAAGGATAGAAAATATTGGAAAGTACTTGGGGTTTATGCAGCCAAGGTATGTAAGAGGCTTTTGTCCTGCTGAAGAAGAAGAATCGTTTAGTTATTAATTAAGTTCTGAAAACATTTAAATAATGTTTTGTTTTTAAAAATACTTAATTGCACAAAAGCTTTCAAAATTCTAGCACATTAGGAAGTAAGAAGGAGATTTTTTTATTAAATTCATTTTAACGAACATAAAAGATGTCAAGTTAAATAAAAAATCATAGTAATTAAATTTTATGTGGCACTTTAAAACTAAAACATCAGTTCTAAGATCTTAAAAAGGCGAAGAAATTCAATACAAATTAGTTATTATTGTTATTGTAAATTATCAATAATCTTGCATATCGCTCTAAGTTAAAATGTGTTTATTTTAATTAATGTGAATTTCTTATACCGTTGCATTTGGCATTAAAATCAATAAATTTTAGTAAATGTTCAACCTCTGTGTATCCCTAAGATTTTAAAAAATATATCGAGAATTGAGAATATTTTAAATAAACATTAGAAAAAAGTTTTATCTCAAATAAAAATAATAAAAGCACTTAAAACCTATAGTAAAAAAGAACATTAATTTTAAGGATTTGTTCGTTGTTTCTTCTCTTTTTATTGGCTGCTTATATCCATATCTTGTCTTGAAAGACACTGAACAGATTTCAGAGCATTAGCTTTAGTGTATCAATTATTTAAAAGTTTCTTATTTAAAATTAGAGGACTTTTTAAAAGAGCGTCAAAAAACTGTTATATTACATTACATTTGTTGGCACATTTGCGCCAAATTAAAAAGCTATATACCTGTTTGAATTGGTTGCCATGGTGATGGCTCAGTACAGACAACACCTAAAGCTCTAATGACCCAATTAGAGATCCAAGTATATCACAGTAAGTGATTAAGCAAGGTCAGCTAATAATGGAGTGCAATACTAATCATAGAGGGGGGGAAATCAAGGGAGTTCTATTAATATTTTCTACATTTGCACCTAAGGATGACATATGTAGCAAACAATTCAAATGATTAAAAGCCATTAAGCCTAGTTGTTTTACGAATATAGCAAACAATTCAAATAATTAAAAGTCATTAAACCTACTTTTTTTTACAAATCTAACAAGCAATTCAAATAATTAAAAGTCATCAAGCCTACTTGTATAACAAATATAAAAAACAATTCAAATAATTAAAAGTCGTTAAGCCTACTTGTTTTACAAATATAACAAACAATTCAAATAATTAAAAGTCATTAAGCCTACTTGCTTTACAAATCTAACAAACAATTTCAATAATTAAACGTCATTAAGCTTACTTTTTTTACAAATATAAAAAAAAAAACACAATTCAAATTGTTAAAACTCATTAAGCCTACTTGTCTTACAAATATTAAAAAAACACAATTCAAATAATTAAAAGTCATTAAGCCTACTTTCTTTACAAATCTAACAAATAATTGAAATAATTAAAAATCATTAAGTCTACTTGTTTTACAAATATAACAAACAATTCAAGTAATTAAAAGTCAGTAAGCCTACTTTTTTTACAAATCTAGCAAGCAATTGATTTTTGAGTAATCTTTTTTTTTTCAAGCATGACCTCCGATTATGTTGTTAATGGGAAGGATTCCGTGTAATACGCGATGTGGGTCATCAAGACAAAATTCTTTTTTACCAATATGACAACTTGGGCATTCACCATTGGACCGTTGTCCTAGAGTTACATTCGGATGGGATTTAATCTTTTAGACATTTGCAGATTCAGAAAGTACAACAATTTAACTGTAAGAAATATAAAATAAATAATAAGCTTTTAGATTTAAGTTATTGAAAATACAATCTTTTTTATTTGCCAAAATTATTTCGCAAATCATATATACTTTTTTAAAAAAATTTCCATAAATATTTCCAAATTTACGTATAGATAAAAAAATTTCTCAAAAACTTCAACGTCGAGATATAGATGAATTTCCTCGTTTTAGATTTCTTCTATCTCTCCTATGACCTTGAAAAGTTCAATTATATCTATACATTTGTGAATGCAATTGCTTAAACAGATAATTAAATGGAAGTCTGTGTATTAATTTAATGCCATATTATAGATCTGCGTCAAACTTTGAAAGAAAGGGATGCATTTATTTCAGGATTCAAAGAGAAGATAAAACTCTTCCTCATACGTGCTTCTATTTTCTCTCTATTTTACTCAAGGATTCAAATATTCATATTTCGATGCAATGATTTAGACATAAAAATTCCGGCATCCTGGCACAGAGATAGCGCGTCTTCCCCGTAATCTAGGCTTTCCGAGTTCGAGTCCCGGTTATTGCGTGGTTGTTCTTATGTATTCTATCTGTAAGGAATGTGATGAGTAAGTAGCAAAAGTCGTACTCTTGGCCCTAGTTGGCGCTACTACAAAACAAGAGACGCTGATTAGGCTTAAATCACATACTACCTTAGCGAACTTGGTCATGGCAAGTGCCATAAGAAATAACAAGAGAAATAAAAATGTCCTCATATATTCACTTTAACATTAACATTTATCTTACTGATTTTTTATGTGTTTCTTTAAAATTGTTTTGCAGCTTTTAGCTTATAAAAAAGATCTCATGAAATTTAAGAAATAGAAAAAAAAAAGAAATTAAACTTTAGTTTATAAGACAGCAGGCAATCTCTCAGTAGCAATGTGAATAATGCAACTTTCATGACCAAAAAATTCGCTTCCCAACTTAGAGCTATCAAATTTGATTTTTCAAAAAATTGTATCTTGGGTTGTAGATGTTAACTAAGAAAAAGATTTGAAATATTTTGATTCGGATTTTAATTTAAAATTATTAAATATTTTACTGCTTTCCCTTCGGAGAATAATATTTAACAGAAACCTTATCGAATCATTTCAAATTCCAAAATAAATTTAGAAAGGATTTTTTATTTTTTTGTTAATACTAATAAATTTTAAAAATATTTTAATAATATTTTTCATTGTTTTGGGTAACTGAAAATTTTATGAAATATATCTTTGTGCATGTTATTGCTATCATACAAATAGGAGTAAATAGTAAAATATAGTATAGTTAGACGTATGAAGCATCAATATACTATGATACTTCCAAATATATTTTCAATCTTCTTTCGTCTTTCCTTGGCCTCATAGATTCGCAATTGGGCATACAAAAGTGAAAAAAGTAAAGAGATTAAAACAAAATTTTTAATTCAAAAAATAATAATTTATCAACAACAACAAAAAATAATGAAAATGGCAAGCAGCAAACGCAGTAGAATATCCAGAATTGAATTCTTCTTGTATTTCTACGAAAGAAAAATTCGATTGATCCAGAGTTGGCAAGATGCCAACAAACTCGGAATTGGCTAGTCTGTGCATTTCCCAGAAGATTTTTCAGAAACGTAAGATGAGAATTTTGCCAACAAAACTATTTGACAAAGACAAAATGGCGCAATATTTTCGAATTCATTTTTTTTCCTTCTTTTTCGAGAGCTAGCTGCTGATCATTTCATAAAATGTTATAAGTCCTATTCCATAAGAATATTTATACATTAATTTATATTAATAAAACTCAACAAAAATTATTTAGTCACATTTTACTCTTTTCTTTCATTTAACTTACAACTTTTGTGGGAGAAAATCAATATTTCCTCATATAAAAGTTTATAAAAGCTTTAAGTCAATAAAGAACATACGAGTCGATATAAACTTTAAGACGAAGAAATTTTAAATCCATGATTCTTAACATTTCGCATTTCGAAGAAATTGGAAGAAGAGGGATTTGGAATTATTTCCTGTATCTCTGAATAAGTCAAAAGTACTAAGTTCGAGTACTCAACTGAGTTACTCAAAAATATAAAAGGTGGTCAGATGAAGGTGTTATGACCTTTTTGCAATTCCTATATTTCATTTGATGTGGGTGAAAATTCGTCGAATCCATAAATCGATTTTGTCGGCGTTATGTGAGCATAATATCTCAAAAAAATAAAGAGCTGATTTGATAAAAAGGTTAAAATGAAATCTGCTATACATATTTCAATGTATCTTGTCAGAACATAATTTCTTCTCGTAAAATTGAAATTATATTTTTATTCATTTTAATTGTTTCATTGAATGAGTCATTTTAGTATTTCAAACGATCCAAAAATTTTTTGTCTCACATTGATTTTTTCAAAAAATTTACCATTTCCTATTTATTTCATTTCATATAATCACGTGCTCAAAATGACATTTTTCTAGGTTTTATTTGCTGTGATCATTATCCTATCTTATAAAATAGGAGCTTTTGTAAATGTAATGGCAACGCGTTATTAATTGTTGATTTTTTTGAAATGCTCGTGCAGATAATAATTTTTTTATTTTTCGCCTGCTTATTTTTTTTTTATTATTATTTTTCGCCTACGGATTTTTGTTGACGCCAAAACCCTCACCCCAAAAACAACATTATGTTCTGACATAATAAAGGTCGATTATTTTTTTATTACAATTGAAAGTGTGTGTGTGAATTTAAATAAAAATCATAAACTAGTTGACTTCCTGTTGATCTGTCTTTTCTTGTGTGTGTGCATGTGAATTGGATGGTCAGATCTCCTTGAAACTTAATGTAAGTGTTGTTTTCCTTAAATTTTAAATTTTCTTTGATTTAGAGAGACATCCTAAAAGGTATTCAATTCATTAAATTACATATTTAACACAGATTCTTACATATTTTGTAAATATACAAGAAATACGAAAAAAGAGCTCTTCCACTGATCATAATTTTGATAAGTGAACTTGAATTAATCAAATTACAAAATAAGGAAAAACTTACATTTAACGGTGATAAATTTATAATTAATAAAATTCCCTAACTCCACGATGTTATTGCTTTTCTTGAGAAAAATATCATTAAAACTATACAATAGATTTTATGAAAATCGTATGTCATCAATTAAATACAATCTAGCCGGTTGTTCTTGCAGCTTTGCATATATTTAGCAATGAGCTACTTTGTAAATATATTGATCTGCATATGAGAGCTGTATATAAATGGAGATATTAAAAAGAAGTTTAGGATTTTATACAGAAAAAGTTAAACATTACTCACAGTTTTTTTAAAAAAAGAAACAAACGAAAAAAATAAAAAAGATACATTTTAATAAAAAAATAAAGCTTTAGTTCCCGACAATATTTGAAAATGTCTGATTTTTCTATGGATGTCGTATGAAAAATAAATTCTGTTTGAGTGTTAAATAATTTTAGTAAAATGAGGAACAATCAGAGTCAAATAACCAAATATTATTTTAATCGTTACAAATACACAAAACAAAAAAATGGGTTTAAAGAAATCACAATAAATTGCTGTTTAACTCATAGTTGATCTTTAAGATTGAACTCATTAAATAAAATTTATTCCGGACAATATTTAATAGTAATATCTAAACAAATCAATAAATTATTTTTAAAAAAAATAATAAAAAGAATCGGAATAGCTACACACTTAAGTGGCCATAATCATATGTTTTTAAATGAACTCAATATCATTATATTTATATACAGTAAAAATTAACTAATTCAAATAACTTTAATTCATAATAGTCAGCAATTCGTTATAATTTTTCCTGATTCTTTGAATTATCTATTATTTAGAATATGATGAAGTCAAAGCAAAGAATTTTGCATCCTTCTGAATTCTCTTTGTTCGTTTAATAAATGCACTTTAAGGCTTTTCCTTTACTCAAGGATTTTAATGTCGGCGCTCTGACACAGAGGTAGCCCGTCTTCTTCATGATCTGGGTGTACTGAGTTTGAATCCCAGTTAAGGCATGGTTGTTCTTCTGTGTTCTATCTGTAAGGTGTGTGAATGTTCCTTCCTGTAAAAAGGGGCTGTGCAAGCGAATGTGATGAGTGAGTAGCAAAAGTCGCATTCTTGGCCTTAATTAGCGCTGCTATAAAACAAGAGACGCTGATTAGGCTTATATCCATGACTACCTCAACAAGATTGTTCCTGGTAAGCGCCATAAAAAACAGCATTTTAATTCTTTGCTATACTTTCAATCAAGAATTAATTATTTTTAATATTATTAAAAATCTTCGATGAAAATTATTATTGTTTAATTTATTACTTATGTATCCGTTATGAGAATCAATAAATGTTGTAAAGTAATTTTCTCTGCCGTTTTCAGTTTAAAAATTGTCATTTATCTTCTATTCCTCATTGTATTTTAACTCTCAGGTATGTAGATTTTTGTTACATTCACGACTTTTAAATAAATTTGATTCTATTATGTTTAGTAATTAATGTGAGAAGAATAGTGTCTATGAAAGAATATACTATCTGTTTTCAGATATAGAAACCTTTCACATTTCTGCGCACCTGTCAACTGGTTTAGAATTCTCGGAAATACAGATGAAGAAGAAATGATTGTTTATATTTCTATCTATTTATACATTCAAACGATACACAATTTGAAATTAAAACAAAATAGTTCTATTCGCAAAAATAATCATTATTGAAAAGCGTTATTCTCACTCACTAAGAAACGCGCTAAATAAGCGCAGAAAAATTGTTTGTAAGAAACAGACATAAGATTCAGAAAATAATATGTATATGATCCATTATACGTGTTCGTAAATTAATTTCAATGATGAATCGCACTCTTTAATAACCAAAATCGTTAATTTTTGTAAATAAATGTTTTTCTTTGACGCGAGAAACCATTTTTAATATTTTTTTTTTCTTCTACTGTAAAAAAAGAAATGGTTGCGGAACAAAATGAGATTAAACTACTCACTTCTTTCTGTGAGCAACTTAAATAAATAATAGCAATAAAAACAAAAAGACAAATAATTCATGCCCATTCTTTGAGTTAATGTATGAACATTGAAATTTTTGTACCAAGGCCAAAAAGTAAATTAAATTTTTGTAATTCTGACAACTCTTTTTTTTTGTTAATCTTAGTGATATTCTTAAAGAAAACTTTTTTGATGTTTATGTTGATCAGGTAAAATTTGATATATTAAAAGTTTTTTGCTACTTTACAGAATTAAAATAGTTTTATGTATTTCATCTGCATCTTAATTTTCAGAGTTCCATAACAAAACTGATTGTTTGAAATAACTAAAATCCTAAAACACAATACGAGAAATTAAAATTCTTTCATTATTATGATTTATGAAAGGGAATTTAAGAAATTAACAAACATCAAAAAACAACATTTGAAATAAATAACAACTATTGAATCAACTACAGAAGGCAATTCTGAAAGTACGTAGCAGTTGTTTTAAAAGATATTATTAGTCCTAAAAGGTTTTAAAATAAAAAAAATTAAACTAAAATTACTCTCAATAAAAAAATTTCAAAATTGTCTCAAAAATTGTTTTACTATTGTTATAAAGAGTGCATCTTTTTTATTTTATGATTTTTAATTTATAATCCATTATTTTAAATAATATTGAAGCAGAAATCGTATTTTTCTCTTATTCATTAACAGGTGGCGCCACGTGTATCGAAGCCTAATTTAACTAATTGAATCAATGAATAAATAATTATAAGAATGAAATTGTTAAAATAATATATTTTTATCGATAAGAAATAACAATATCTAGAATTTCTCAATTCTGATGAATCAAAAAAGAAATAAAAATAATCAATTGCAAAATACTCTTTGTACAAATATAAAAAGGGAAATCAAATAAAAACGATTAAATACATAAATACAAGGAGTTGGAATTCAAGAATACACATTCTGGGGACGATAAGAATTTTAATTATCTATAAAGATAATAATCAAACCGGAGAAGGAAGATAGGAAGGCAAATCAATGTGAAGAAATATGAACAAATCAAACGTTCTCATTTACAAAAGGTTTACATATTTTTAAACTGTATATTAAGATTTAGAATTGAAGTAAGATTTATAATTTTATACAACAAAATTTTAATATTTTCATGCAGATATCGTCAAATTTATAAATTTTATAAAAATGCCATTTAAAGAGCAATTAATCATAGAAATCAATTTGTAAGTATAAATTTTGAATAAAATTCTTCTTATCTCTATAAGAAAACTATCCTCACAAATTGATTTTATAGCTTTATTAGAGGTGTAAATGTTCCTTTTTAAATGTGTTTCACTCCTTTTTATAAAAAAGCCAACTAAGATTTCATTTATGGTTTCCATTATATTTTTTATGGGAATATACCGCTAAATTTAATACTGGTTTCAAAATTTGAAAAAAACACACAAAGGTTTTTAATTTAGCAGTTATTAAAATATTATTTAATAGTTTCAAGTTGCTTTATTAATCAGAATTTCACAAAATGCTTCTCTTACCTAATACATATAAATTCTTTGTTCTTCTATTCAAACTTTATATTTAAATTAATGTGATGTTATGTTATGTAAATTAAGGCATGTAGTCTGATATTAAGTGCAATATAGAGGCCCTCGTTATTTTTGCAACTGTGATGAAATGCCTTTTTGCTGATACAAAAATACTGAATCGTCTATTGTCTAGTGATAAGAGAGATTCATAGTCCAGGATTCAATTATTTTGTAGTGCGAACATGAAATAAAATCAGTCATTTAGACACATCATTACTTTTTTCTAATTTCTCTAAGTAAATTTCACACAGATTTTCAATCCATTACCGACATAAATAATTTCGTTCTTTTTCGATCCAGATAATTTATTTAAAATGTTACTATAAGAATAATCTGTATCGATTATGATAGTAGTAAGAAGTTTTTTTGGAAATTAATGAATTTATTTTGCATGTTAAAAACTTTTCTAGTTTTCTAATTTCTATAAAGAAACTAAAATTCTATTTTGTAAATCAAACCCTGTGTGTGTGTGTGTGTGTGTGTGTGTGTGTGTGTGTGTGTGTGTGTGTGTGTGTGTGTGTGTGTGTGTGTGTGTGTGTGTGTGTGTGCGTGTGCGTGTGCGTGTGCGTGTGTGTGTGTGTGTGTGTGTGTGTGTGTGTGTGTGTGTGTGTGTGTGTGTGTGTGTGTGATTTCTGTATCGAGGATGTATTACGAAATTTTCTTTTTTACATTTTCTCGCAAATTAAGGGTGAAGGGGAACAGACGATGTTTGAATCAGAGATCTGGGGGTATTGAGCTTTCATACGAATCAAAAAGTATTTTTACTTTCTTTCAAAATTATAATGCGGTAAATAGCATCCAAATCTCCGTGACATAAATAGTGGTCAGAATTGCCGGACTATTTAGAGATATACTTTAGAGTACGGAAAGAACACATTCTACTTTTTCACATTCTAAAACTATTAATTCAATTTTAATTAAATTTGTTGCGCTGAAAAGGACAAAAGGACAACGAAATTTACCATCGAATCAGACAGTGAAAATGAATTTGGACGATGGCTTTCGAATTTGTGAATAGGCAAGTGCCATAAGTCTTGCTTGTCTATTGGCAAGTGCCATAAGTAACGACATGAAATTTAGTTTTGTTCAGTGTACTACTTATTTAGTGTAATAAAAGTGTACCAAACAAGCATATTTGGCACCCAATTCCTTTTTAACTGTTGTAATGTTCATATTTGGCTCTTTGGCTAATAAGTTTGCCGACCACTGTCCTAGAACAACAAACCTCAAATTTAAGCCTAGAACAACAGGCTTAATTTCATACTTCTAATGCAATTAGTAGTTTGATGGTTTGAAGATCTGTGACTCTGCCCCCCTGTAAAAAGGGGCTGTGCAAGCGAATGTGACGAGTTTGTAGCTAAAGTCGTACTCTTGGCCCTAGTTGACGCTGCTTGAAACAAGAGACGCTTACTCTTTGGCTTGAAATCTACTGATGTATCCGCTGGGCTTGTCCATAGCAAGTGCCATTAGTAACAACAACAGAATAGTGACCTGAAACAGATCTTGAATCCATGCATAATTATCGTATTATCCTTTTTAGTGAATATTTCTCAATTCGGATGATAAGGTGATATGATCGGATGATATTCTACAAAGATTTCGCGACCAATAAAATTAGAAAA
>JAOUZG010053459.1:6189781-6202280 GCA_026289955.1 Argiope argentata | reverse complement strand
CTTAAAAATAATTATGTTCTTGCGTTATAACTTAAAATTTGCGATCAAAGATTTCAGTTCTTTTTGTAATTTTTATGAGAACGTTTTTATTGTAAGAATGATCAAAATCTCATTGTTTTTGAAAAATTTGTGTATGAAAATGAAAATTCTTTAGTTAAAAATACGATACATGAAAATAAGTTAGCTATATGAACTTTAATTTAAAATATGGGACTGATTATAAAAATTATTACTCGTGAAGATTTTGTGTACTAAAAATAAAAAAAATTATTTACTTTAAATTGAATTCGATTTAAAAAAAACTTATATATTTAAAATGTATATTTGCATATAAATTGGGATTTTTCCTTTTGAAGTTAATTCTGATTGGTTTTCCATGCTTTTATTCCCGATAGTCTGTGCTGTTAGACTTGTCTTTAATGGCGTAGTAAAATCTATTCTGAATAATTTACTGCGCATTATTTATTTATTCGACCTTCACTTACTAGTATTCCAACTCTAAAAAACGAGCAGAAGCGTGTGTTGGTAAAGTTCATTTGTATCATTTCTGTTTTTCAGAAAAAAGAGAAGAGAAAATAATGTAATTTTTGCTCAATTTTTTTTTCATTTTTATTCCCTTATTAATAAAAGTTTATTCACGAAAAATAGTCCTAAAATATATATTTTTAATGAAAAGCATTCATTTCTTTTTAAATTATTTTTTTATTTTATACCAATTAATAAAATATTCTTTTTTTAAAAAAATCAATACACAGAAAAATCCAAAAAATCGTCTGAATGTCCTATTTTAATATTTTTTATTTCAGAATTTAGAAAAAAAATCGAAGGAAATAAAAAAACTAAAAAATAAGATCTGATAATACATGATTATTTTTTTGTTTAATTTGTTTTTCTTTACCTTATAGAAATTGATTAACTATTGATATTCAAATTAATTTAATGCATACATTTAAATTATGTTAAAAAACCCATGATTAAGATACTCGAGCAGTGAAATCAAATTCCGTATAGAATTTAGGTTTTAATATTTTTAGAAATACTATCATAAAATCAGTAAAAAATACTTTTAATGTTTTTTTAAATATATATATATATATATATTAAAATTTTTGAATATGTATTGAAAATATTTTTTAAAAAAATAGATTTCTATCGAAATTTTTATTTTAAGTCAAAAATAAGAAGTAACGTACCAAAAAATTTCAAAATGGCGATTGTTTTATTTCAATATCTGGTTAGTGAGTATTAGAGATAGAATCGTTTGGCAAACATATATCCAGTATAAACAAGAAAAAAGAAGCAGTGGATTATGTTCTATTTAATCATGAAATTAAAATACAACTGTTCTATAAATATAATTAAGAAATTGTGGGTTAATTTAATAGTTTGAAATATTTCACAACTTGTTTTTATTATTATTCAGCGTCCTTTTGCAGTTCATCAAGACACTAGTGTAAATATTAAATGGCGATCACTGAATTATGCTGATACTTAAAACTCACCTGTTGTAGTTCCCATAAAAAAATTTAGCTTTCTTTTTGGAAATTTTTGTATCACTTATTTTTTTTATATTTTGAAATATACGTTACCAGATGTGTGTACTATTCTTATGGCTTTCTCTGCAGTATTTTGAATTCAAATATTGCTTTTCTTTTTGTCTCAAGTTAAAACCATGTTATTTATATAAAGCATGATTTTAGTAGACAGATCCTTTAAAGTAAAATAGTGTTATTTTGTCAAGTAATAGCCGTTTTAGCCTACTATTTAACTGAGAATATGGCTGTACTAAATTTCTTTTAAATTTCTTAAGCATAATATTTTGTTCGTGGCTCATTCGAGAAAACATATATTTAAGAATCAAACTGTGATGAGCATTAAGATGTTATTTTAATAATCTTACACTTGTTCTATTTATTTTTTACAAGAAACTTTATTATTCTTTCAGGAATGGAGGTAGTAAAAGTAATAGAGTTTCCGAGCATGATAACATCATTATGAAACAATGCTTTGGAATAGAGGTTTGGATCGTCTCTTTATTTCTTTTTCTTTTTTTTTTATTTGCATTGTTTTTTTTCTTACAATTTAACATAAATACAGCCAATACTGAAGTTCTTTGGAACGTTAACTTATCAGTAACACTTCAATTCTAACCATCCAATATAAACATTTTTCTATCACAAACAACAGCCAATTAATTTAATTTGTCTCTTTGTTTCCTTCTTATTTTTAATTTACGTTAAACTTTTGATTTCACTCTAAAAAAATACAATGAAAATTTAGTTATATATTATTTCATGTTCTATAATTAATCCACCATAGAATCTTATTTTACAATCTTCAATATATAATATTGATGAATTTACCATTCAATAATATTTTACCATTTCAGTTTTAAATAAAATTTAAAGTCAGCACCAATATATTGTAATATACGCACATAAAAAAATAATAAAAAGAGTAGTTGTTATCAAATTAAATTAAATTTGAAAAAATAAAAATCAAACTTTCAATAATTTAATTGTTGGTTAAAATGCTATTACCTTTTTTTATTATTATTTTATTTTAATAAACTTCATAACAGATATGAAAGTCACAAACGAAATATTTATTATTTTCAATTCAGTTTTTATTAATATTTTATTATAATTTTAAATGCAGCGTAAATTTCCAAAACAATTATAAACAAACATCATATTTTCAGTTTCTTTATTTACGTAGTGCACAAAGTTAAAAACGGGGAATAAGTTTAATTATTGGGGGGAGGGGAAATTAAGAGAAAACGAAAAAAATGGGTACCAAAATTACTCCAGAAATTACAAGAAGACTAATGTTTTTTTAATTAATTAAAGAAAAAATATAAATGGATAGAATATTTTACAATCTAATTTTCCTCATAATAATGCAAAATGTCAATTCATTTTTATAAAATAAAAATTAATTATCTAGAATATTTGCAATTAATAAATTTTACTCACTCCTTAGGCATGTATTGGTTTAATTTCACTTTGAAAATTACATGAACAATTTAACTTTAATTTTATTTTTATCACTATAACTCATTTTGACTTCTGATATGATATTACAAAAAGAATAATTAATAAATATGTATTCCATTTTTCTATTATTTCGATTATAGGCTATAATTATTATAATATGAATTCCTTTTTCTAAAATAAAAATTTACTTAACACTATTTTACAAATAATAAATTCAGTGCTCTTTTTCCCCCTCTTTTTTATTACTGCTCATTTTTGTATATTAAAAATGACTAAGAGAGAAATTTTGCAATTAACAATCTTTTTCTTATATTTTTATTTTTACCCTATTTAACATGATAAAAATTATTCTAATTAGAGCAATATTCATTCCAATGTAAAATCCCCTTTTAACTCAAAAGAAATGAATAGCGAAATTTCTAAATATGTTCATTTAAAAAGTATCAAGAATGCCCCCACCCCCACCCAAAAAAAATACTCAAGATCAGAACCTGCTTTATATCTGATGCTATGAAATGATAGCTCAATTTTAAATATTCATTGAATAACAATAATTCATTTTTGATTTATATATTAATTTTTATTTACATTTTAACTAATTTCAACGATAAATTTAATACGATAAAATTTTAAATTTTTTTAAATATCAAAACATAATTCTAGTCATAATTAAGCATAATTTACAATTCATTCAAAAATACTATCAGATTGATTGATTGATATTTCAAATTAGGTTTCCAGTGAGTTATATATTCATATCCACCATTAATTATTACCACAAATCAAATAAATTTAATTTTTATAAAGAAATATCTTCCAAGTAAAATTTTAAAGAAATTAATTACCTCACATAAACGCCATTAAAAGCCTTTTGATTGACTACAATAACAAATTAGGCTTCGACTCTGTAACGTACAGAACCCGACTTCATTATCCTCACAAATTGGTCATTAAAATATGATTCTCCTACATCTACTGCAGAAGATAAATGTATTATAGTCGTGAGGAAATACAATGCGATGCACCAAATTAATCGTTAAAACGTCTTACTCCCCCGCGTATCTATTTTGGGATGGAAACGAGCAATTATGATGGGGAATCGGATTGAAGTGAGAACGACCCTCACTTAAGAAGCAGATGCTAAACTGCCCCTGTAAAACGGTTACTTTGCTAGCAGATATTACTTGCAGAAAAACGTGGCGCTTAGGATGAGTTATTTTCTACAAAAGGAATCGGTTAAATTTATTCTAAAACTGGTTAAATAGTAATTTTTTTAATATATATATTGTTTTATATTTTCTTATCTCGGTTTAGTAGAACTCCAGTGCCCGTAAAGAGAGGATATACTGATAATTTAAAGCAAAAGTTCGTTTTAAAAAATAACTATTTTGCTCAACAAGAATTATTTAGATATTACATTTAGCGACTAATAAGCTTACTTTTCTTCTTATGTCTGTACAAACAGTTTCTATTTTCATAATAGAAATTATTCCAGCAGGAATTTTTTCAAATAGTCAATTATGTTTGATCTCTTTATTTATGGGTTTTTTTGTTTTTTTTGTATGGTTAAAATACTTGAAAGGATTTTTAAAAATTAAGGAATGTCCTTTAAAAATGCTTTCTATCATAAAAATATACCATTAATCAACAGCTGATATGAAAGTCAATACTTACGAATTTAAAAATAAACGCAGAAATATAAAAACATACATAAACCCTTTTTTAATTTCAGAATTGTGTTAAATGATTAATTAATTGTAATCTAATTTAAAATTTCTTAAAATATTATTTACATTATATTTCTACCAAAATGATAGAATTTTAGTAGATAAGTTTCTTATGAAGATAAGTAATATAAATTTTATGGAAAGAATTTATCTTTATTTCAATCTATATAATGAAACAGATTAATTTTAAATTCATGTATAAATAATTGAATCATAATTCTTCCTCTACATCATTTTTTGTGTTTTAAATATAAATAAATTTTACTCAATATCATTTAATAACAAATTTATCTGAAATAGTAATGAAACAAATATAAAAGTTAAATATTTGGTATGAAAATTTACTTAGTTTCCCTTCGTTAAAAAAATGGCTTAGTGGAAAAGAAAATACTTTTTTTTAATCTTAAAAAAAGCTTAGTAGAAAAGAAAATGTTTTTTTAATCTTAATTCTTATGATATGAAATAGAAACGATGTATATGTATTCACACTCAAATGACATGAATGCATTTACTTTTTTCTCCGATTACAATGCAAAATGCCACATAGTTATCATATTTTTAAATACTAAACAATTTTCATTCAATCAGAAAGTAATTATAAACATTATACATGCTAATAAAATGGCAGATATATGTTTTAATAGTCATAACCTTTTTAAAGTTAAAAATGCATAAAAAATTTAAAATTAAATTTTATTCGATTTGCCCGTTTATAAAATCTTAATAATAAAGAATAATTTTAGATTTGACCATCAAAAATTGGAAACTAACAATGAGTTTAGAAATAATTAAAACTGAAATTTCATTTTTATTGAAAAAAATTATTTAGGTTTTAAGAAAATCGGAGTTTTAGAGTAAATAATAAATTTTAATGTATATCAAATCTGCAAAATAGTTGAAGAACCAGTGAATTATGTAAAAAAAAATTCTTACACAAAATTAACTTTTTTTATTTCAAAAATCTATTCAAAGGTGTTTTCATTAAATTAACTTTTGTTAGAAGTTTCCCTTTATTGCAAAATTATTCCACAGTTTAAAATAAATTTCTTTCTTAATATTTATTAATCTTTCATAGTTAAAAAAATTAAATTTTCTTTTTGAACCATATTAAGTGAGAAAAACAATAATATCTCATTTTATAATGCAGAGTAAAATTTTACAGCAAATTCAAAACATTAACAAAATAATTATAAATAAAATTAGTCTTAATAAAATTCCAATAAAATTATTCTTAAAGTTCATGTAGAACGATACTTATTAATACTTGCTCAATTATGCCAAATATTTTATACAAAATATATAATATTTTTATAATAATATTTAGTTGTGAGCATTAAAAGAATCTGAAAAAAATTGCAAATTTCACAAAAATTATAATATACTATTTTCACAAAAATTGTGATATAAAAACAAGTAAAAACTGGCTATTTCCATTTCACACAATAAATTTATTACGTTGCTGATGAAAATTTATTTATTTAATAGTGTGAGTGTTAACTTTAATAATGACATAAGATACAGACAAATAATTTGATGAAATTACACTATATGAATCAAACATATTTTATTTTATTTTATTCTTTATTTTTTCACTTATAAATATACTATTATATTATAAAATTAATGAGAAGGCAATAATTAATTAGTAAAAAAATTAAACTGAAAAAGGCTAAGTAACGGATTATATATTCGTTTTGATAAAATATAGACAATTTTAATCACACATGCATTATTAATACACAGTTATAATTTGTAACATATACTTATGTTTTATATTGAAAAATCCTCTTCAATACATTTAACATCATAAGAATAAAGTAATTTTTAAAAAAAGATGAATTTCAGATGATTTTTCAATTTTATCTGTTTCCAGATAAAATTGCACAATAACAAAATTGGTAATAGCAAAACAACTTAAACATTTGCAAACGATATATTAAAAAAAACATTTTAATTTATTATTTTTTCATTAAAAACCTTTAACTTTTTTTACTATAATGCTATACTATAGTTTATTTATTCTATTTTTACTATAATTTATTTCACATTTTACTTCAATTCTCGATCCACATTAGTCTTTATCAAAGCTGATGCTCCAATTGGGGTTCAGTAAATAATTTAGAACCTTATTTCAGCAAAAATAATAAATCCACGAAAACAGAGCAAATTACACAAAAAAATTAACTGATAACAAATAAATTTTAAATACTTTGCAAAAAGTTTTTTTTACATATAAAAGTCAAAACTTGTACATGCATCTTATTTTTTTTTACGTGTTTTGGAAAAAAAAGAAAGAAAAACTTTAACAAAAAAAATTTTACCGAATGCTGACCAGCACTTTATTTCATTTATAATACCAGAAGCCATTTCGTATAAATTTTTTTTCAGTTTGCAAAACCATGAATAAAAATAGAAAAGAAAAAAGAAAGAAAGAATATGCATTACTGACTTATTATTATTTTTCTTTTAACTAATATTTGATTTGATTTGATTTTTCATTGCAATATCGAATTCGCATTAGATTTTAAAATCAAATTCCATAAAATGAGAACAAATATAAAGGCAAAATATGCATTATATATATATATATATATATATATATATATATATATATATATCTTTTTAACCGGCATTTGATTTCCTTTTTTACTGCAATGCTTAATCAGGTCATGATTCAAATAAAGTTTTTTTAAAATAAGAAAGCATAAATAAAGAGCGAGTGTGCATTCTGCTTATTTGTTTTGCAATCAGCGAGCACCTGATTTTCTATTTCACTGCAATGCTAGCAGGCACCTGATTTCATTTCTCTCTGCAATGCCCGATCCACATTAGGCTTAGCCATGGCCGAGGGGCGCTGTTATGGGGGAGGAGGAGGAGGAGGAATCGTTCGTACTCACCCAAGAGGAGCAGTTTGATATCCTTCGCCGCCTGTATTCCATCCTCTTTGAGATTTTTCTCGATCTGCTTACTCCTAGCCAAAGCAGCCCTTTCCTCGGCGCTCATTGCACATCCCATGGCCGAAAAAAAGGGTGCGCTCCTCGACCTTCAAAGTACCCGTAGCTGATGGCCGCCGAATCAACACAGATCGCAACACAGGGAGGAGGGCGTCCACACACCCGCTGGAGAGCGAACCAAAAAAACGAACCGGCGGCACGGAGCACCCCTTCCTTGGCTTTTCAACAGCTGATGAGAGTGGTGATGGTGATGGCCGAGAAGTCCAGATGACGGCGACGAAAGACCATTGCAGGCTTCTGATCAGGGGATTTCAATCAAACCACCCTACTTGTAGGTCCTTGGGCCCTCATGGGAAACTCGAGGAACCTTAGAATTTGAGCTTTTACCGCTCGCTGGAAAAGTTGGAGGTGTGTGTGTGTGTTTTCTTCTTCCACCCTAGGTGGAGATTCGGTTGCTACTCCTCCCTGATCGGGAAGGCGGTAAAAATCCACAAAAGGGGGTGAGCAGATCTTCACAATCTGCTGCCGCCGCTGCTGCTGCTCGGAGAACGATCGTTCGCCGCACGAGAAATTGTGAAGGCCGACGTGTTAAGTCGAATGGCAGTGCTGGGTTCGGTCGGAGTCAACCCTGTTTTCGGTTCGCACCGGTTTCCACTTCTCCGCTCTTCTTTATTATTATTTTTTTTTCCACTCTCAGGATTTTCTACCTGTACTGGTTTCGCCCTTTCACTCTATCGCCCGGGCGCGTTCCCTCCGGTATGATAATGAGAGGCGACCAGAGGCTCCAGCCAATGACTGCGAAGCTACCCACTCCCCTCTCCGCTTCGACCGGTTGCCATGACAACCCGCATCACTGCTCGTGGAAGTGAATGACGTCAAACGCCTCGTCGCCATCTTGGCTGCGCGGCGCTGCTGTAGCGCGGCGAGGACGTGGAGGAAAAAAAATCGATGCAGTCGTCTGCAGTATCGTTATCGAAAATACCGACCGATGGATATGAAGGATAAGGAAAGGGGAGGGAGGGAGGGGTAGGAAATAAACCTGTACGCATTCGAACCTCCCCGAGACTCGATGTAGCGAGGGGGCAGGGGGATGGAAGAGAGAAAATCCATCATCTCTCTAACATTTTGCTCTTTGTCACTTCCTATCAGTGTGGGTGGAAGGAGCAATAAAAGATGGAGTCGCACCCCATCTTGGTCACTTACACGACGGTGGGGGGGAAAAACAAGTAAAAATCTTAAGATCATGTTAACGTTTTCTCGGAAAGTCATACGAATGCATTCGAGAGATGTGAACCCCCCCCCCCCTTCCCAATCGTAACTTCGTGGCTATCGAGAAATAGCTACGACCTGTTGACTCAAGTTATCTTTTATTTGGCTGGGATAAATATACTTCATCGATCAGAAATAATGCTCTAGCGGTCGATGCCCTCTCGTTAGGGAACCATGCAAAGCAGAATCCAATCGGGGAATTGCACAATACTCCGGCCAAATAATTGCGACCCTATGTAACATTGATGCATGCAAGTAAATAAGTGGCTCGGATAAGGGGGGGGGGTATCCTCGGTTTTAATGCACCATTTTTAGCATTTTGGCGGGGATGTTTTAATGCTCCCAGTCACATTTCTGCAAAAGCAAAGAATTCTGGAAATAGCAGAAACTATTTTAAAAGATATGTAACTAGTGAGAAATCTATTTAAATAAAAAATAATTAATCACATTTTGAGCAATAAATTGTCTAGGATAGTAATTGACTGTCTACAAATCGTTAATTTTGTTTTAAAATGTGCAGAGGATAGTTTTTAGCCTTATGCAAATTTTATAAAAATTCCTGTATTGCATTCTAAAGGGCTTTTTTATACCGAAAATATATATTTACATTATAAGAAATTTTTAGCTTAAATTTAATCAAGACTTAGCTTTATAATTTCTAAATAAAACAATACACACTATATGTTTTATAAAAAAATATAACTTATTAGTAAAGAAAAAAAATGTGATATTAAATTTGTGGTATTATCATAACACCTTGCCATTTAAAATGCTACTGATTTTAATAATTTACATTATTTATTACATCGATATTTATTATTTATATAATAACATTTTTATACTTTTTATCATGTTAGAACATGATATTGTTTTAGGAATGAGGTTTTGTGGCTTTAACAAAAATCCGTAGGCGAAAAATTGAGAATTTTGTAAACTGCATGAGCATCTCAAGAAATCTAATTTTAATAACGCGTTGTCATCGCATTTTCAAAAGCTCTGATTTAAAAATAATTAATTTAATGACTACAGCAAATAAAACCTAGAAAAATGTCATTTTGAGCGCGTGATTATATGAAATGAAATAAACAAGAAATGTGGTATTTTTTGTAAACAATCAATGCGAGACAAAGTTTTTTGGATCGTTTGCAATACTAAAGTAACTCATGCAATGAAACAATTTAAATAAATAAATATATAATTTAATTTGCAAACTAAACAAAACAAACTAAATGGTATTACTAAAAAGACAATTTTAAAATTTTAAAATGGCGTTAAATGAATTTTCTTTAAAATATTTTCAGGAATAGTCACAACACTGTTAGTTAGTTTTTAATCAATACAATTCTAATTTAAATTTCATTTTTTATCATGTCAAAACATGATATTATTTTAGGAATAAACAAAAATCCGTTGGCGAAAAATAAAAATAGCCGTAGACGAAGAATTGAAATTTTATTATCTGCAAGAGCATATCAAAAATTCTACAACATGATGCCATCCGATTTACAAAAGCTCTGATTTAAAAAAATAAATTAATGACTACAGCAAAAAAAAACCTAGAAAAATGTCATTTTGAGCACGTGATTATAAGAAATGAAATAAATAGGAAATGCGATACCTTTTTAAACAATCAATGCGAGACAAAGTTTTTTTTGGATCGTTTGCAATACCAAAGTGACTTATTCAATGAAACGATTAAAAAGAGTAAAAATATAACTCAACTTGCACGAGCACGTGGTGCTTGGCCGTTCAAGAAATGGTGCTCTGACATGGTACATTGAAATATGCATACCAGATTTCATTTTAATCTTTATACTTTTTACAATTCTTTTCCTGTAAGCTAAATACTATTCGAGTCTAGTCAAAACAAACAATACATTATTTCTAAAACATTTTCTCAAATTTGTTGTTTTATTAACAATACATAAATTGTATAGATTATCCTTTGATTGGAAATAGTATGCTAAATCTAGACACAGCTTCTAGCCATCTTGTAAATAATTCTTTTAAAAGATTTCACTCCTTTACAGCAAATTTTAAAAAGTTATCGTTATTTAATGAAATTCAATAAATAATAATTAAAATTAGTTTAGTGAAATTTTTGGTTTAAAATATTTTTAACAAAAGCTCATTACATACTTTGGAAATCAAAGTTTTATATGTGAAAAAATTTAAGGATAAAAATAAAATTATTTACCTACTTTCGCCTTCAAAAAAAGTTATAAATAATAACAACATAACAAATAAAAGCCTTAATAGAGAATAATGATATTGCACCATATTTGCAGTAACTAATCATTATATGCTCTTCATCAATAATATAATAAAATATATTTTATGCAATATGTTTGATATTTCATTACATTAATATTTTTTTCACCGGGCTTTATGCATTATTTTCATCGCAATTAATAAATAAGTTTAAAATAGACTCTCCGATCCACCACAAAGGCACACGGATTAATCATAAAAATGAATGAACGAACCACCGCTATAGCTACACTAGCGGGAAATAGTGGTTCAGTCCTAATGGCCATCACCGGTCACGGTAAGACCCTCCCCGTAGGAAGTACGTCCCATCATTGATGGGAGGAATCTAACCTCCCACCTATTAGTGTACCCTCCCCTGGAAGCGAGATCCAACCACCATCCCGAAGCATTTCATCCTCATTACAAGGTTCACCCAAGAGAAAACATTTAATAGATTAACTTTTCCGATAGATTCATACAATTTTATTTTTGATTCGCAAGATAAATTTAACTAAATTGAAACTTTTCACTAAAGTGACTTCTCATAACCTGATTAGTGTTTCTCCCAATATGTACAATAAGAAAGAATTTGAAAGAATGTTGTTTAATTTCTCTTGCACTTCTTTAATTAATGTAAATAAATAATCATATTCAACTGAAAGTCATATTTTTTCTATCAATTCTTTATCTATGTAAGGATTATACAATATACAAAAACCTATCTAAGTCATTTTAGAGCATGACTAAAAAAATTAGTAAAACATTTTGATAACATTAAAATGATTCAAAATATTTTTTAATGACTTATTATTGTTTTTTTGTTACATTCGAAAATTTTCATTAAGTAAATTTTATCTATTAGATTTCTACTGTAGCTAAAGTCGTACTCTTGGCCTTAGTTGGCGCTACTTGAAACAAAAGACGCATATCTTCGTCTTAAAATCTGCTGATGTATCAGCGGGGTTTGTCCATGGCAAGTGTCATAAGTAACAACAACATATTTCTACTGAATCTCTTTTTCTTTCATTTTCAAAAGATTCATAATACCTGTAACGATTATTATCTGTACATACCATATCTGTACCGTACAACCCAGCACGAACATAATCTGTAACAACCGAAAGGTTAATTCAAATTTGTGAATTAGAAAATTAAAAATTTAAAAACTTTTTTATTTAATCATTTATTAATGGAATTAAATGATCTATTTAATTAATTTCTATGTAATCATTATTCAATATAGAAAAAAATACTCTTTCTCTCTCTCTCTCTCTCTCTCTCTCTCTCTGCGTGTGTGTGTGTG
>JAOUZG010053459.1:6152497-6189681 GCA_026289955.1 Argiope argentata | reverse complement strand
TGTGTGTGTGTGTGTGTGTGTGTGTGTGTGTGTGTGTGTGTGTGTAACATATAAGAACATTTGCCCTTAAATTTCGAGATTCGGTAGGCATATATTTTAGAGTGGGGAAATACTCTTTGTACTTTTTCATATTCTAAAATAGTTAATACAATTCTAATTAAATTTATAAATTAAAATATTAACGACATTTAAATTTTTTTTCTCGTCATAATTGCCTAAAATATTATTGGGCAAAACTAATCCTTGCACCATTCCTATGAAATTATTTTTTCTAATAATACTAAATTATTTTCCTAGCAAATATTGCCTTTTGTCAGAAAATGTTTCTACATAAAAAGGGCTTGATTCTTGGTTTTCAACAGGTTTGATCATTTCAATGAAATTCAAATGTTTCTTCAAATATCCAACTCTTTGTTTCATCATATCTGAATTACTTTCATTTTTGAAAAGTATGGAGAAATATTTTGACATTTCAAAAAAATTTTACATTTTGCTTATTATTTTACATGTACCTATGTTGTCTTATCTATATTTCAAGTGTTGCGCTTGAAATTTGACCAAGGCTCAAAATTATGATACTGCAGTCCGCCTCCGAAGCAAACTTCTGTTCCCTAGGGTAGATCTTCATTCTTTCTGTCGTTTGGTGTTAAGTTTTCATCACTTTTTTTTTTGTAAATTTTACTTTCTAAATTATAGTAATTTTATTCAGAAAATCAATAAGATTCATCTTGAAGATATTTCATTCATTATAATTAGTATTTCCAATTGATTTCACCAGATTCTATTTTACGGGCCCATGTAACTTTCAGGTCACATTTCAATTTATCGACATTTTACAAAATAATTATAATCTTTTTCGTGAGATGGCACATAAATCTTAACTCTGGGACGTTGCAAACCCAAACCAATACTAGTATTCATGACCATTGCTGGGCTCATCAACCCGAAATAGCAAAATAATTGCTATGCAAACTGTTGGCAGTAAAACTACGTGAAACCATTTTCGGAAAGCAGAGGACGTTGTCAGAAGTCCGGATGCAAAGAAGTACCAAAAATAAAATGTTCAAAGTGTAATGTGCATTCATGCCTTACACCAAATGAAAATGGTTTTATGGATTAACACATATGAGCTATTATATACAGGAGTGCAAATTTTATAGACCGGTGCGATTTGAACGTCACATAATCATTATAACGCAATAAAATTGTATAAACCGAAAAATTTGTTTGCATTTGCATATAAAGGTTTAAAATTTCTGATTTTTAGCTCCCACAATTTTTTTTTTTTTTGGAGTTCGGCCCGTAGAGGGTTAATACATAAGTTTAGGTAAAATATAGGTAATTTTTTTTCGTACGGAGCAATTTTTAAAATTGTATTTAGCAACATGATACTCCCAGAGGCATAAGTCAGCAAATGAATAACGAAATATGTATTTTAAGAAATTCAGCCCCCCCCCTCCTCCCCCCAAAAAAGTTTTCTGTTTTCTTGTTATTGCTTTAAAAATACTTTTTGACATACCTGCCTCTTACTTTGTTAAAAAGTTTTGTTATAAAATAATCTGCAATTCGACTATTTTTAATAAAATTATTAAATATAAAATAAGTAATATTTTCAAATTCTTACTACTTACAGGTGATTATTTTTATTCTAAAACGATATACTGAATATTCGAATATTTTATATATCTAATTTCGGTAGATGTTTCAAATATTCTGCAAAACCAGAGAACATGAAATACAGATTATGCCAATGCTCGTATTTCACACTTTTTACATGAAAACTTATGGCAATTAGTCTCATTCAGTATATAAATCGTCGTATTATCAATAGTCGTCTACCTTTTACCGTTCATATTTTCAGGTGAAAACTATAAACCACTACTTATTCTCAAAAGGAAAAAAAAAAAAAAACTTGGCACAATCCCTCAGCGCTTCCTCTCTACCGATTTCGCCATTTTTTATTATTACATATGGAAACTAGGTAAGACTCCTAGATAGACTAGACTCCTAGATTTGTATTTTCTTGAGGAAATAGAATCGTTTTTTTGTTTGTTTTTGTTTTACAATGTATTTGACTTAATTCGCTATATACTCATCAGACCATTTCCACATGAATACATTATTTATAAGCTCTTAGTCAAGAAATAAAATGTAACGAACTTTTAAGTTAATAATAGCTCTTCTAATCTTCTAATTCCAATACAATGTAAACCTGTTATAATGTAATTTTTTAACCATTTTTTTTTCTCTCAAATTCATTAACAGTTGATATGTGTCGTGTTCTGTGACTAATGGTACTTGCCTTGGACGAGCCCCCGGTGATACGATCAACAGATGGTTAAGCCTAATAAATGCGTCTCTTTGTTTTACAAGTAGCACCACCTAGGACCAAGAGTACGACTTAGCTACACATACGTCACAACCCTTTTTAGGGGTCGGACTACTTTCATGCACATTCATTCATACATCTCAGATCTTAATTTAGACTTGGAACAGAACACGATCACCTCTCACCCAGTACCCCCAGTGATACCAATCTCGATATGGAGGACTTTACGACCACGAACAGATTTAAAGAGTGCCAGCCGCCA
Source organism: Argiope argentata (assembly GCA_026289955.1). Lineage (NCBI taxonomy): Eukaryota > Metazoa > Arthropoda > Arachnida > Araneae > Araneidae > Argiope > Argiope argentata. Next base: position 6,187,090 of record JAOUZG010053459.1, on the reverse strand, counting down.
CACACTCGGGGAATCTTTTGGCTGGTAAGCTTCAAACCGGTAATCTAAGGAGTACGAGTTCAAAGCTCTACTAATCAGGCCACCCCGGCCAACAGTTGATATATCTCATATATATTTAATCAATATTAATTAAAATTGAGTGAATAAATTTTCGTAAAGCTCTGAAAAAATGTAATGTTTTTTCATCGGGAACCCACAATTGTAAAAATTTCGAAAATCTATAGCATCAGGGAGTGATTGGAAAATTGATTATGACCTTTTGACCTTCACAAACATAACACCAGGTGAATAAAAACACTATACCATGTATTCTCGTTTTAAATATTCCCTATGGAAACTCTCAAATGTCTGACCGCAGTTTATTCTCCTACAAGAAAACATCACAAAAAAGTCTGCGACCCTAATTCCATTTTTCTTCAGGATAGCAAAACTGTTGTTATTAGTGACACTTACCAATGGACAAGCTTCGCTGAGGCATCAGCGAGTTTTAAGCCGAAAGGAGCGTCTCTTATTTTAAAGTAGTGCCAACTAAGGCCAAAAGTGTGACTTAACTATTCAGTCAACCGTGCCCCTTTTTACAGGGGGACACATTCATACACCTTACAGATAGAACATATGGCATAAAGCCATCCTGTGCCCCCGGTGCCTATAACGCTAAGTTATCTAACCGGTTGGATGAGCACAGGATGGGAGAAATTTATATATATGAAAAATTGTTAAAGGGGAAAAAAAGAGATACAGTATTTAGGATTTTCCAGAGAGAATGCCATCAGTGTCGAATCTTACACAAATCTGTTCAATTTTTTTTCTGAAGTTATGATAACTGGGCAGAGGGGACATGAATACTGAAACAAATGGTGATTATGGGTTGAACTTACAGTGGAATTAGATTACCAACTGAAAAAGTGGGGAGGAATCGACAAATTAAATTGTGAACATATGTATGGAAAATAAACGATCACTATAGAGTCAGAAATACGTTTCGTCCATCTGGGTCCTGGGGTCTTTATTTCCATCATGAGATCTGCACTTTTGAGGGACTTTTTAAGTTATAATTTTGGTTGATTTTCATAAGGCAGATAGAACACAGAAGAACAACCATGCCCGGACCGGGACTAGAAACCGGGACACCCAACTTTCGGGGAAGACGCGTTATCCCTATGCCAGGATGCCGTCGGATAGAAAACTAACTACAGGAATAAAAAAATATATCTGGAATGTTTCATTTAAAATATATATGTATATTAGATAAGGCCTTCAAACTCCTGTCAAATAATTTATTACTTCTATAAGCATTTGGCAAGAGAGAGAGGTTTATTCCAGTCTATCATCAGGTATCTGACTTGTTTAATGGAAGGATGTGATATGTTTATTGAGAAAATTTCATTTCTAATTAGATGCAAAGTTTAACTTTCTTGGTTTTATTCCAAATTGATGAACATAATTAAGCAAATATACAGATGATTATCAAAATAATGTAAACATTTGTGAATACAAGTAGCATTTTTAAATGTGCTTCGTAAACATTAAAATAGGTACTTTTCCATTAGCCAGATGGCAGCAAAAAAAATCGCCAAACATTGTCACATTCTACTAAATTTCTTGCATAGATTTTTTTTAAAAAATCGCCAAATAATGTAGAATTTCGCCAAATTTCTTTGGCGAATTTGATTTTTTTAAATTCAAGCTGTGTTACTTGCCAAATTATGCTACACAAGACTAATTAAAAAATTATTTATAAATCTACGGTGCTTCCATTATTTTGATAACCACTTGTACATTAAAATTTGTTTGTACAAGACAATTTTTTCGACAAAATATATTTGAGGTGTTGTAAAAAGTCTTTAAAGACAACTTATTATCAAAAACAAGAATGTGAAAAATTAATAAAAATGTGTAAAGAAAGCAAAAAATTTGTCATAATTGAATTACGCTGGTGAAAGCCCATTTAATTAACATATTGATTATATCAGAGATTTAGCATTTTGTGACTATCATTAAATAATTAGAGGCATTACTGAATATGTTCCTATAAGCTAAACATCGAAAGCTACAAAAACTGCGAATGAATAAGCTCATTGATTTTGTACCATGGTTATGAATCTTTTCACATTACTATGATCATTTGTGATTTTTATGATAAAAAAAATCATCAAATACGACTTTACGATCTCTGTATTGATCTGATATGGCACCATGTGATTTTTTTTCTTTTTTTGCAGTTGAAATTACCTCTTCATTATCGTCGTTTTGATTCGATTAATTAATTAATAATTCGCAATGGTCGCTGAAAAGACAGACTATAAAAATTATTTTAAAACATATCTTGATGATTGTAAAAAAAGCTGTCAGAAGTGTATGAAAATCGGGATAAATAACTTTGAAGGATACTCAATAAATTTAGACAAATAACTTATTTTTTTTAATGCTACCATTCTGTTATTTTTTATTTTACTAATATACAATCGAAAATCATTCTTTTCATGAAAACAAACATTCTAAAGCAAAAACTTATTTGAATTTTCATTCATTTTGGGAAACAAAAAAAATGTGCAATGCAAGTACAAATTTAAATATAATATATGCAATGCAAATTTAAATATAAGAGCATAGGAGTGTCAACAATTTATTGACAGCGGCGGCACTACAAAATATACACAATAATCCTAATATTTTATAATTCATTGCATTTCTATTTTTAACCCTTCGCACTCCGATAGTGTCTCTGAGGCACCATTCAAGACGGAGCATCATTTTGACGTTTTATTTATTCATTTTTCAAATTTAATTGTTTCAAACGGTTACATTATGGTTAAGGGATGTAAACGATGCATTATTTTGCCGTTTTATTTACTCATTTTTCAAATTTAATTGTTAAAAACGCCTACATAATGGTTAAGAATTGTAGATTAATTTTTCAAAGAAATTCGACTTAAAAGAATTATGTATATTTATTTTTTATAGCAATAAGCAAATCTTTGTATCAGGTGAATAATTTTGCATCTAATTGTTTTTCGGAGTGTAAAGGGTTAATTTCTTGCTTTTTGGGTTACATTCTCCGTGTTTTTTTAGAACACCATCCGGCAAAAATAGTCATATAACGAAAATATAATCCCGATTTAAATGGTACTTATAAGTACCGTCAGTAGATAAAGGGTTAAGCCACAACCTGCTGATTAGGGAGATATCTGCATGTGGCTTTTCCTCTCCACTACCAACACTAGTTACGAATGTTCTCTCGTAATGGTTGGAGGGGAGAGCCAGAACAACTTTAAAGCCTGTCATGGATTTCTTATGGAAATCCTAAACATCTTCGTCCTGTTTCAACAAAAATAATAAATACATAGCATTCTTCTTACGAATGCGTGTAAAACACGCCAGTTTATCAAAAACGACAAAAAAATTATCATTACATGCACGCATGCACGAATGTATATTTATTTTTCATAGCAATAAACAAATCTTTGTATTAGGTGAATAATTTTGCATCTAATTGTTTTTCGAAGTGCTAAGGATTAACATATTTATTTATTTAAAATGAAAGTTAATTACATTCTTTAATCATTTATTGTTCATTAGTAGGTATTTATTTTGTTGAGTCAGAAATTCGCCGTTTCAAATAAAGGAAATAGGTACAGAAAATAAACATGTTCTTTTTCTTTGTACCAGTAAAATCATTTAATTTTCAGAGATATAAATATCCTAAACTTTTATAGAGAATTTTTCGTTTTTTTAATTTGTTAATCTGATGTTCGATCCTTTAGTTATTTGTTGGCATGCCGCCAGAAAATAATCTGAAAACATCTTTCATTCGAAACATTTTTACGTTCTATTATCCTTTAAATGATGGGGACTTCAAGACAAAATTTATTTTAAATTCAGGCATCTAAATAAAACGATGAATAGACAGATAGTCAACCAGTATACGGATTATCGATTTAAACAACAAAATTCGAACAAATTTCTAATGTAATAAAATTAAACTTACCTCTTTTAAACTCCCCTCATCAACTTCAGATACATTCTAATCCATTATTTTGACCACATTTTAAAAAATAATATTCTTATAGTTCTTCATTTTCCTAAACGAATTTGTAGTCACTTTTCGGCTACAACAATTTTTTAATAACAGTTTATAGGCACAATGATATGAGCGAACAGACGATATTTTATTCCTCTAATTCTGGCGCGAATCGTCTGATAGCTTGAAGTTCGAGTTTTTACATCTGCTCTTTAAAAAAAACATCCAATCAAAACTATGAATAAATAAACAAAGAAATGAATATCCAAGCCTCTCTTAAATAAAACTAACACATTTTAACGTTTTTTTTTTAATTCTTTTTTTCTTTATCTAATCATACCATAAAAAAATGTGTTTAATGATTTGCATGCATTTCAATGGCATCATACTTTTTTTTTTGCTTTAGCTATCCTTTTGTATAGGGAACAGTATTATATAACGTCATATGTTTTTATTGAGGAAATGATGTTTTGGAAAGCAAAAATCTAAACCAATGACGTTTGTGATATTTCTGTTGTTAAAAAGATAAGCCTCATTTCACTATTAAGACTTCTTAAATTATATACACATAACAAGTAATATTTTTTTTAAAAAATTTAAAATCCATTCCTACTTAGGTAGTTAGGAAAAATTTTATATTAGCTACTTTTTATTAAATAATTACAATTGCTGTTGTTCTCGTGTTCAACTTTACAGCGGAAAGAAAGTTGCAGTAGTTTCTGAGGGCATGGACCCTTGAGCATCCGAAGGCAGAAGTCAGATTTAAAGTCACAAACTCTTTTTATGGGGCGAACTTTTTTCTTACATTTCATTCATTCATTCATCCACAGATCGTAATTTAGATCTGAAACAGAGAACGATCTATTCTGACCCAGTACCCCGTGTGATATTACATCCTACATGGAAAACACTGTGATCATCACAGATGTAACGTCCACTACACACACAGAAAATCTTCGGCAGGCAGGTTCAAACTCGCAGACTAAGGAATGCGAACCCAACGCCCTACCAACCAGGCTGCTCTGGCCTAACAATTACAGTTACTATAAATAATTGATCAAAAAATTATACTAACATTGAATTTTCAATGCCAGTTAAGGATTCAAAACTAAATGTGGCAATGCAAAATGCAGGAATTTTCTACACCAGTTGGGGTAGCGCGATACAGATTAGAAAATTTTAATTTTCTTTGTTCTGCATTATTTTAATTTGAAAATACTTCAAAATGATTAAACCGATTAAGTAACAATGTTTAATTTTAAATGCATCAAGCGATATGAAAATAAACAAAATCGTTTGAAATAATTAGCTGAAAACATGTTAAGCCTAATCTTATTGGCGTTGGGAAAAAACAAACTGAATTCGTTCCTTATTTGGCGGCAAGGAAATGAAGATTTTTGGAGAGAAAGTTAATTTTTAATTAATAAATAAAAAATTAATGAATTAATATTTGAAAAAATTATATTAACATCGAATGTCATCCACTACAAGTTTTAAAATATTTACTTGAAGTTGAGTGGATGAATAAAAAGTATTTTATTTTCGACTGAAGATTAGAACAAGATATATAAATATAAGGAGAGTGTGAGCTAATAGTAGGAATTGAAAAAACAAGCTCGTTTGATTCAGATAATTTATTCTGAGAAAGATGAAAATAGAAAGTGAAAAGCTTTGTACGAACCAAGTTATGATAAGTTATATAGCTCTAGTGTTTAAATTGTCTTTTGTTTTTGATTATTCGTTTCAATTTGAAGAAAATATACCAATCGGCCCATTTTTTACTCTTAAGCAAAATATTCAGGTAACAAAGGTTCTTTTTTTATTGCTTTTGTTGTAAAATAGTGCTTTTATTCGGATAAAATATTAAGATACGAATCACATACTGATTCCATATGAATATTTTTTAGTATTACCTCATTTCACATCCACCTGCTGCATCTTACAATATTCCAGTAGTTTATCATCCTATATGTAACAAAGAAGGTACCACAAAAACTTACAAGATGGTGCTACATGAATTTTTCAGCATGATAGTAGAATGAAAAGGCTCTGATGGTTAGTTATAAAAAATGCCTATTTTGTGTGCAAAATTACTTTTTTACCGAAAACACACCCATATAGAAGAGCTTAAAAACAAATTTTATCTAAATATAAAAACTGATCCAAATTGTTAGAGTCGTTTCCGAAATAAGCTAAATAAATTTATATGTAACAAAGAATTGCTCGTTTAAACTTATAAGGTAGTATACTGTAAAAAAAAGAGGTACAGAAATTAATTTCTATAAAAATTTTCTAATTTTTTTAAAAAATAAATTTATAAAAATTTAATAAATTGTAAAAAAAAGTTTGCCTTACAAAATTATTTTATTTTACTAAATAATTCTAATTCCATTTCATAATTCTTTTGAATACCAGTAAATAAAATGAATAAGCTCATGTTATTTTTATTGCAAATTGTAAAAGATCTCGGCTTAGACGTTTGGAGTACCCATTTCAACCTTTCACCTCCTATTTGGATCTCTTCCTCAAACTCTCTTTTTTTTCTGGTTGAATTAAAAAATCTCTAGTATTATTAACAAGAAACTTTCAAAGAATATGAAATCGTTTTAAGGAACTAGATCCAGAAGATCACATTAAAATTACAAAAGAAAATTATTATGGCAGATATGTTTTTATACACTCACTGGCCAATGAATTAGAAAACCCAGAATCAACATTTTTTTTGAATCACTTTTTGCATAGATAAATGCTCTCATTCGTTTGGGCATCGAGTCTACAAGTTTCTGGAGTGCATTTACATCCACAGATTACCATGCATGGGCAATAAATCTTTTCAGATCTTGTAAATTAGATGGAAGAGGAGAGTGCTGTCGGATGCGTCTTTCCACCATATCCCACATATTTTCTATTGGGTTAAGATCCGGGCTATGCGGTGGCCAGGGAAGGTTGGAAGTCAGGTTGATGCTCAGCGAACCAATATTGAACACTTCCGACAGGATGTATAGTTGCATTATCCTCCAAGAAGTATCCGCCACCATCAGGATAAAAATGCAGCATTGCAGGGTACACTTGATCAAGCTATATAACTAGGTATCGCACGGCTATTTGTTTACCCTCGAGAAACGCCAGAGCACCACTTCCATGCCAGCAGAACATGCTCCATATCATGATACTCCCTCTATACCCTTTCACAGTGCGAGTAAGGCAAGAGGGATTCACGGGGTTCTCGCACAATTCGACGTCTTCCATCAGTGCAAAATAAGGTGTAGCTTGATTCATCTGACCACATGACCCAATTTCAATACTCAGATGTCCAGTGTCTTCTTTCCCGACGCCACTGCAAACGATTTTTTGCGTGTCGAGCAGAAATGAGTGGTTTTCTCCCAGGCACTCGACTATGCATTCCTATCCTCTGTAATTCTCTGTGCATGGTTCGAGTTGAAATCTGTTGGGAAGAGCCATGGTGGTTGATTTGTGTCAGATGCATTACAGTAGTCCCTGTTCTGAGTACAATTCGTTGGAGACGGCGCCGATCACGCTCTTCGAAAACTGTGCTCGAGCCACAGTTACGTCTTCTAGAGAAGGACTGTGGATTCTGGTTCCAACTTTTGAAAACCTTCGGTATGGCTGCTTTTGGGAACAAAGTGAGATCTGCCGTCTTCGATATCGAGGCACTTGCTGAACGGATACCAACAATAAGCCCTTTTTCAAATGGTGAAAGATCTGTCGTTTTTCCCATTCTACTTCATTCATTGCGGAAAGGACTCGTACACCTTACTTTTACTAGCATTCTCACCCCGTGCAACCCACGTCATAACAAAAAATTTGCATACTTCATCCCTAGTATGAATTCAAATACAATTTTCAAAGTTTTTTTTTAATTCATTGGCGAGTGAGTGTATATCTGTTTCTTTATTTCAAAGATATTATTACTTTTTTTTTTTGGAATAGAAATATATTCTATAAACGATCCGGACTTATATATTAATAGAAGACGAGTTATCACCATACATTTATATTAGTTGAAAATATTGAAATAATTTATTTAGATTAACACCCTATTTAGACTTTATTAGGGTTACTTTAAGACAGAAAACTAACTTTTTAACTGCTGTCAGGTGCCCCTTTTGTTATCCCTTTCCAAATTTGAATTCCAACCCAAAGAGTACGTTTAGCTTCTAATTTAGCATGCACTAAAGGCAAATTCAGAAATTTTATGGCTAAGTCAATGTCTATAAAGCTATTTTTTAAATTTGGTCAGTTCAGTTTCAATAATTCAATGTATTTTCATTTTAATCAAAATGTTAGCGATTTGTTTTATATTAGTAATTTTTCCAAAGTATATTTTTATTTATTCACTTCTTGATATGTAGGCAATAATTACCAAAGAAATGAAATTCTTGAGAAATTACTCATAATTATTTATAAATGAATTTCTTACTTGCAAATATGAGTATTTAAATACTATAAAAGATTTTTTAAAAAATGAAATAAATATCATATTAATAATTATTATCTTATAGAATTTTCAAGTGAAATATAATACTTGTTAATAAACAGTAAATATACCAAAATATTGCACAAAAAAAGTATTTAGATTTCAATTAATGATTTTAATAATTTATTTATAGGCAAGCTGCAATCCAAGAATTTTAAAATTAAAAAATTAGTAGTTCTTAAGAATTTATTTATTTCATATTCAGAAATAAATAATTTTTTCTAATTTAGAGAAGTTTGATACTTGGAAATTCAATATCAAACTTCTTTGTTTATACTTCATTATATTATTAAATATATAATGTTTTTGTTATGACGTTATATATTCTTTGTTTATACTTCATATGCAAGCAAGTAAAAATAGAGGAAATTTTACGAATGAAGTTTTGTATGTGGTTTCTGCACCATAATTTCAAACATCTATTAAATTTAGGATGCAGTGGATAAGAACGAGTTATAAAAGAACAACGAGGAAATTTTCTAGCTTGTCACTCGATTAGTAGCAATTTATTAGTCAGAATATCACAGTAAAAAATGCTAACACTGAGATCTACACAAAATTAACATTGAACCTCTCTCTCTGTGAGTAAAATGGAAATGGGTACTTATGGCAACATTTTAAATAATTTAAAAAGTAGCCAAAATGTTGACATTTTCCAGAAACCTACTGAAAATATTGTAACAAAATAATGGTTTTTACACTGTTCCAATTTTCAAAAATATCAGCCATGCACATTTTTCCTACATTTTGGCATTTTTTTTTTTAATTTTATATTTTTATGCAAAATTCTTTATAATAATTTTCATTGTTTCCCTGAAACCCAAACGGTTTTAATTTCATTTTAATTAATTAAAATTTAAGAACTAATTTGAAGATTTTTGTGAATAACTTCTGCAAATCTCCCATAAAAACCATTTGTATTCTAAAATATATATAATTAAAATTCAAAAATCACATTTAATAATATAATTGACTCCATTTAATGTGACTGATTCATTAATGTGCATATCATTTGCATTTTATTATCACAATTCATCTTATCTAAAATATTTATTCAATGTTAAAAGTTTTGAAATAAAGAAGTGACTAATCCTTCATTTCTAATCTACAGTAAACAAGTAATAATCATGAAAATTCTCTTTCTATTGGCAAGAAAAAATTTGCGACTCATTTCCCCCATGGTGATGAGATTCATATTCTTTAATAAGAATTAGAGCAGATGGGTTGGTTTAAAAGACCAACAATGTTATCAGCTTTGAATAACAATAGCTGCACTTATGACTAAATTTCAAAAACAACATGAATTTTTAAAAAAGGGTTTGTTTTGGTGTTAAAACTGAAAATCTTGACTAGTATGTAAGTTTGCCTAAAATGAATTGACACAAATTCGGCATAGCATATAAAAATTTCACAGCACATTTATGTCCAATTTTGAAAAATTATTAGCTTTCAATCAGAAATACCAAGCCATACATATTGATGGTTCAGAGGTAAACAAATGTACTGAAAGAAATCCTTTAATAAACACTGAAATGTCTCAAGCTGTAATTTTTGAAATGTGGCATAAAATATCATTAAACAAATTCTTTTTTTTAAAAAATAATATAAGTATAAACAATATATGTGTGAACTCAGGAAAATTTTTCAACAAACAATGAAATTTTTAAATCATTAAATTCAAAATAAATAAGATAATTCACAATTAAGTATTTTATTCCCCTTTCTAGGTGCGATAGAAATATAATTGATTTTATCAAATTTAGCTTCTATAAACAACTGGTTGTTGTCAAAATTCTTAAGTCTCTAAATGATCACTTAATGGCTTCTACTATACCAATTTAATTATTGAGACATTTTTTCCTGAATTTACATAATTTTTATATGCCTTTCTTACACAATGTTGGAGAAAATATATTTACAATCTTGTTTTGAAGTTTAAATCATTTTTAATGCTTCTACCAATATTAATCATATATTTTTCTTCCATTGTTGAAAACATAAATAATGAGAATCTGCTTTTTTTGTTATTGTTGTTGTTCATATTTTTTAGAAATATTGTAATAAATTTTTCATTTTTCATTTTCTTTCAACAAATGTTTTATGGAATCTATGAACAAGTTTCTGTAAGATATTAAATAATACCAACATAATATTAGCTAATCTTTAGCACATTTTCATATAATTTAAGATAATATTATACAAACAATACTTTAAACAAAATATGCCATATCTTGTTAATATAGTAATCAACCATGCATCATATCAGAAATAAAATTAAATCATTGCATGAGAGAAAGGGCAATTAGATATCAGATGTGTGTAGCCGCATATAAACGTGGCATTTCATTTGACTCCATTAGGATAAGTTCATGTACATGATAAAACAATTGTAATGGTACTAAAATAAAATAGCTTAAATGTCTATCAAAATATCAGAATAATGAAATGTAAGCATAACTGAAATTAACTTTAATCAATACTCCTAGAAAGCAGCTAATTACTAAAAGTGACTAATATTTATGCACCATAAAGCATATCAAGCATAATAAAGCATTTATGTATTATTTTTTTAAAAAATGCAAATATTAAAAATGGGAAAGTGAACATTCAAACTGATCACTAAATATTATGCAATTATATGTAACTATATTTAAAACTCGAACAAAAAAAATTAATACACAATACTTGCTCAAAAACACATCAAGAAACAAAAACTTAAAGCAATATCAAATTCATTTTAAAACATTTATGAAACCATTCAAACTACACTAAAAAAAATTTCCATTAAAAAAAAAACGTCAGCTTCTGCTTGAAATGACAATACTCCTTCTTTACGAGAAAGAATTTAAAAAATTATCTAACAGTATACATTTTTAAGTATAAGGTGAATTATAGTAGCATTTTAATACAATCATTTTTTTTTTATTTCTAAAGCATTGATAAATTTACACATCCGATTGGAATAATTGCTTTAAATTTAATAATATCATATTTTATGTTGCACATATCAATAATTTTACAACTGAAAAAATTATAACTAAATTTTTATGCAGTTTGTTGCCTTGTAAATTATGCCTAGTAAAAATAATTTAATTAACCGATCACTGCAAAAGGTTTCCTTGGAGCATATATTCATTCGTTTAAAATAAATTCAAAATTTTAAAATTTAGTCGTTCTAGTTGAGAAGGGAATCCCCCGCTTTTAAATCTTTGTTTGTCAAAATTAATATAGATAAGAACCAAAGAAATGTATAAAAATTTTCATTGCGAGTTTTTAAATAGGCATTTATCAACAGAGAAGAGCAACATATTTTTTATATTGTTTAAATAATTTTCAGTTGAAAGCGCAGGCATAACTTTAATAGTTCAGATATCAATTACTGGGACATTAGTATGGATATTCTGTAAGTACATGTTACCCTTATATTTAAAATATGATATGAAATCCAATTAACAACTTTGAAGTACAATTGTTATTTTGTTTTGAAATCAAGATCAATTCTAAAGAATATAATAAAAACTACAACTGTTTGGTTATTTTTGTTTTATTTAACTCTTCACTTAGCATCAGAACAAAGAATAACATGCACTTTTTTAGTATAAATATAACAGATTGTGGACACACAAAGCATGTAAATATAAAAAAGCTCTTCAAACATAAATATTTTTCTTTGTTCTGTTGTTACACAAGTGAGATAAATCTTCCAAAATGAGCCTAAAATTAAAATAAATAAATTAGCAAACATAATTTTTAAAAGAAATCAATAAATTAGCTTGAAGGTAAATAAAACAGAATTATTAAACATGAAAAGTGAAAGTAGCTTTGTTGTTTGTAATATTATTTTTCATCATAAACTGACCAGGAGGCACATGTATCACATATGCATTACTAAATTTCTTTGATTATTTCTGTATCTTGATAGAATTTGGAAATGTTTGAAAAAAAAATCTAATGGAATTATTATGTTATGTGTTTTTTGATTATGTTAAGAATTGTAAAGAAATACAAACTGTCATTCAAATTATTAATATCTTAAAGATAAAAATGAAATTTAAAATGAGTAAGAGCCCCATGGTAATACAAAAGCAACTTTTACTTTTTATTTATTGTAATTACAAATGATTCTTCACAACTAATGAACCATTGTTATTAGAGATATACACAAAATTGCATGCATTTACAGAGGATACATATTATAATGTTTGCCAATATTTCATATTTTAAAAATTAAAAGAGCATTTCATCCATAAATTATTACTTTAAAAATTTGAACAGTATTCAAAATATATTTGTATAAAGTTGATTTCATCATTCAAATTGAAATGATAAGTCCAATTCATCATGAACTTTTTTTGAGCAAACTGAACAGGGCTACACTTGCTGGAAAGTATTAAACGGAAGAAAGATTTGATATTTCCTTTATTCATAAAAAAACTTTTTTATGGAAAAAAAACATGTAAGTTTCCATACAAATTTCACCTCTTAAAATTAAAAAATATTTAACAATCTGCCTAAACAGTAATGATTAAAAATAAATTGCAGTTAATAACTGAGCAACAGAAAACAATACTTTGTCATAAAGAATTACAACCATATTTATTTAAGATTTTTTTTTTGTATCAAGTATAACTTATTTAATTCACTATGAGAAATTTATAAAAATAAACATTAGCAAACTATAAGTAAAATGAACATTTTTAAAAAATTTAATTTTCATGCCTTTAATTTAGGAATAGTGTTTTCATTTACATTGAAAAAAGTAATTAAATTTGAAGTAAAAAAGGAAAAGGAAGGAAAAGTAATTAAATTCACCTTAAACTAATTTTATTATTTAAATATTATTTCAAATTTAAATTGCACTATTACTTAATTTGAATAGTAATGAACAAAAGTCAATTATTTAAGTCCATTTTTCAATTTTGAAAACTTGAGATTCTTTATATATATATATTGAATTGTTTCTAGTCTGCTTTGTCCCAAATGCATGATTGGCTAACAAGTTACAAGTTTAAGCAGACAAACTATAATTACTGTAAGTTATTTAAAAAGGAATTTCAATAACTTTTTATACTTAAAATATTACAGAAATAAGTAAATAAATATCAATAATCTGGTTTTCAGATGAAGATTTTAAAAAAAAAAAACTTGGATACTCACAAAGTTAGGAATTCATTAAGTGGATTAAATTATTTATCTTAAATACATACATTATAAATAAATGCTTCATGTTTTTCCCCTCTCTTGTTTCAGTTGATAAAATAAACTTAATACTAGGAAACAGGAAAGGCTAAGACATTAATAGAATTTATTTACAATAATTCGTGCAAAAATCCTCATGCAAATTTAATACATAAAAATTTGAAGGAAAAAAAATGACTGTCTATTAAGTACTATTCATTGCACAATAGAAATAAATAAATTTTCAAATGATAAATTTGCTACAAAAAGCTTTTTACTTAATGTTTTACTTGCTTTGCACAATCTCATTTTTTACATAATGTTACTTATAGACATTTATATCAACTACACAATACTGCCAGAAAATGCTTTTGATTATTTTCACATTTAGAAGATCAAATATCAAACTGCTAACAGTAATTTAAATTTGGTTTCAATAAAAATAAAAATTTAAAATAATAAATAAAGAATATTGGGTAATTTTTATATCAGATTTTTTTTTATAAAATTTTTAGTTTGTTATTTAAATACTAAAAGAACAAACATAATAAAATGTTGATGCTAATCAAGAATAAATTTATAAACAAGCTTCCCATGTAATATTTCCTAAAAATGATAATACTGTGGTACAGATAATGGTTATAAACTGTGTTTTATTGCAGTAACATTTGAACTTTTATAACACAAATAAATTAAACAATTATGATGAAATTTCAGCATTAAACATTTATATAATATAGCTGATGAATACAACTTGATTTTCTACAAGAAAAAAAACTCTAAATTGAGATGTTACATTTCCAATAAAGGAATTTTATTTTAATGATTACTGTTATTTGATATATTCAATAGCAATAATCATCTTCCAGAACTAGCTTTGGATCCAACGCATCAGAAATATTAATTTAGTCATGTCAATTAACTTTTAAAAAATGCCTTTTATCACATCAAAAGGAAGTAGGATTATAATTACACAAGTATAATAAATAAAATAAAGCATTTTAAAAATTAGCTATACTTGCAAAATAATGACATTGACAAATAAAATTAGTGAGATCATTCACAGATTTAGAGATTGGGAGTTTTATCAAAGTTTTATTGTGAAAAATGTCTTGAACCTGAAGTATAATGAAAGAATATGGCTATTGTATCCCAGTTGTAAATTTTCATACAAAATAAAAATTGATTGTTATTGCTGAAAAACTGTTACATTTAGAAATTATACAGTGACTAGTATTTTTTTAATTTTCTTTCAAAAGTGGGTTTTGTGAGTCGCAGCAACGACTAATGATGTATCTAGAAGTCGAAAGCAAAATCGATTTAATGGCAAGGATTAAGTGACTGATACTTTCATTTTCCTTAATATTTTAAATACAGATAGAAAAGAATACACATAAAAAAGGCACTTTGTTTTATACTATGCAAAATTAAATTGAATGACATAAGTTTAAAAAAGTACACTGTTACATATTAATTTCGAAAATGAGTGTTAGAGCAATGTCCTTTAGTGACGATTATAAAATTCAATAACTGAACTGTTTTCAGTTTATTATTAAATAACAGAAACCTTTTTCAAAAAGTTAAACTTCAGTTTTTTTATTTTATTTTTTTAATTGGTATGTTTGCAATGATAGTAGTCTTTAAAAGAATATTAAATGCTTCAACCATTTAATTTTCCACGAAAAGGACATTTATTATTTTTTCTTTAAACCATTGTTAAAAGTACAAATTTAATTAACATAAAAAATTTGCTTTCTTTCAAAAGGGAGATGAGACATAAAATGATCTTGTTTGGGAAGAAATGGCTCAAATGAAAATTAAGAAATTTCATAAGTAAATTTTTGTACAAACTAATTTATGATATTTGTTGTTAAATTTCAGAATTTGCAGTAATAATTTTGAAGTATTTTTAGAGATTTACACATTCGTATAATAAATACAGGAATCTTATCACTCCCTTATTGAAAACTTCATTGATGGTTTTGTCATATAACTCTTTTTTTATCAAAAAAAATTTTTAATTACTTTTTTACTATATTACACACGGTTATAAATCTACATACAAAATACTCAGAAACTTGACAAAACTCGTGTATTAATTAGAAATAAATTTTTTGAAATTTTATTTTTATTGCTTTCATCAGTGCCTAAACTTTACAATATTTCTAAAAAATTGGAAGCCCTTCTAATCGACAACTTTGCCTTGAACGGCTATGTTAACTTGTATAAACAGAATCAATTTAACACAATCTATCAATTAAATGTTAAAGAGTGTTAGAAGAGGAGATATGGATCATAAAAGTAACCCTGCCCAATCTCTTTCTTTTTGCAACATATGGCAAATAAAGTGATTTTAATACCAATCTGAAAAAAATATTGAAAGAGCAGAAAAAATCCCCAAGATGACATATTTTCATTAGGATTAGTTAAATTCAAATATCAAGAATATATATTCAAGTTATGTCAAAAAAAATTTAAATTCAAATAAATCAGAAAATTTTTGAATTTTTGAATTTTAAAATTCAAAAAGAATTTCAACTTTGTTACTAAATGTGGGTAGACTATATGTGACTGAATTTCTTTTTATCTAATTTGTATTAGTTATTCAAAAGCTTGTCAACGAGAAATAGAGATTCAACTTCAGTTTTTCTGAAACTAGAAAATTTTCCAAGAATTTTCAGAGAATCAGGTATTTAGAAAATGCAACAATTTGTAATCAAGCAGTCAAATTAAGGAACAAAAAGGGCTAATACATAGCACCTAAATCTAAATCATATCAATTTAAAGAGGAAAATTAAAATCCAGATAAATTAATTGAATTTTTTAAAAAAATTAAAAATAGGACAAAAATTTAGATGTCAATTTTTACACTGCAGAAATCTGCAAGCAAATTAGTTAAAAAGGCAGAAGAGTATAGATTTTTCAGTGCTTAGAAAAATTAAATTACTTTAAAAATTGAGGCTTTAACAGATTAATTTGAAATATTTTAAAACTTCACTGTTCCCATGCATTTGTTTTGATGTTAATATAGAATTCTAATTTGTATTTATCTCTAGCAACCCCCTCTTCATTCTATAAAGCACTATTCAAAAGTAAGTCTAGAGATTCTTAAGGAATTAACTTTTTTTAATGATCTCTGTTTCAATTCAAATATGAGTGTTTTGTGAAATCAAAAAGTACTCTTCAATTATTTTCATAAAATTAGCATCTAATAATGTGTTGATTATAATGGTACTTGCATTGTGATTACAAAACCCTCTTTGATTGCAAGTTTTAGCTTTTTAATACAAGATGAGTGTAACAAGCCTTTTTAATACTCTTTACTTAAATGTATAGAAGTAATAAGCAAGAAAGGAATCATGCTTTTGAATATTAGTAATAAACATTTTTATTTAAATTCATTATTTGCATTTCTATATCAGAAAGTGCTGGCATTTACGGGCTGTGTTCTAAAAATAGTCCTTGAATACTTTTAAGGTATTTTTCCCCCCTTTATTAAGAGTAAGGAGCATGTAAAAATTTTCTGACAGATTTACAAATAAAACAGGACATATTTTAAAAGAGCAGGGGTAATATGAAAAGTTGACTCCATTTTCACTAAATTACTTCTTTTAAAACCTAGCTACAAGCTTTGAAATTTTGGCAAAATACAAAATCAAATTGTTGCCAATATCTCTAAAGTTGAATATCACAAATCCATTTTAGCTACAATATACTGAATTTACCAAAAACAAGACCATTCCATCAATTTTTCAACGACTTTACATAAACTAAATTAACATTCAAGGGTGGAATTTAATCTTTTGTTTACAATACATTAATAAAATCAATGTTCATCAAAAAAAAGAAAACTTGTGAGAGGCAATTGTTGCACCTACTCACTTAACTTTACTATTTTAAGTTAGGTTTAAGAAAGAAAATTTTGTAGCCTAATAAGATAAGTAGCATTTTTCTTAAGTTACAGATACAATGGAAAGAAACTGACATTGTCACTTCCAGCAGTTTATATTGGCATTTTTACATTGATTCTATTTATATCCAATCCTTTCCTTTGCATATTTTCCATTTTGAAAACTGCTGATTTCAAAGATAAATTACAAAAATAAGATCCGTCTTCTCAGGGAATAATTAACTGACATGGTTTATTGTAACTTTAATTTATAAACTGATAATGTAGACAATTTTTTAATAAATTTGCAGTTGTATCTAGAATAGTATTTGCTTTTTTAGCATTAAAGATTTAGGCAAAAATTAGATTTTGGACTTCATCTATTGGGTTGTTCGGAAAGTCATTTCGTTTTTTTGGGGGGAACATGAAAGACGGTTTTCGTATAATGAATAAATATTTTATTAAATTATATATTGGCCATTCTGGTCCAACACCTTTTGCCATCTTTCTGGCAGTAACATAATTCCCCTCTCATAAAAGTTTGGCATAAAAGTAAAAGCTTCGACCGGCCTTCCAGACCGTGGTGCATCTTCGACATCAAAATTGCCGGATCGAAATTTTGCAAACCAGTTCTGGCACTGGCGTACTGTTAACACGCCTTCTCCATACACATTCGTCAATTTTTTTCTCGCTTGGACAGCATTTTTACCTTTCCTGAAGTAAAAAAGTAAAATATGACGAAAATGCTGCTTATTGCTCTCCATATTTAAAAGGGCACCAACCAAAAACTACTGCGTAGAATTAATAGAACTTTTTCACACACAAGCCTTGCAATATCAGCTCTCAAGACATATAATGGTTATGCGGCTTAAGTGTGAAGTTGGTTTCGAAAAAACGTAATTAAGTCCTCTGACGGGAAAAAACGAAATTACTTTCCGAACAACCCAATAGATTTCGATATTTGTGTCTTGACTTCAAGTTAAAAGTTTCCATATTCAAGTTAAAAAAATTTCTGATTTATTAATGGGTCATAATAATGGACCAAAAAATTAAGATACTTAAAATTTTCAAATTCAATTTTTCCATAAAACATATAAGTTTTGTAAAATATCTTGGAAGTTGTGGAATGACTCATTAAAGTTAAAGCCTCATATCTAGTTTCAGCCTACTTGTTTCTTTCATTCAAATACAAAAAGTATAAAATTGAATGCTTAGTTTCAAGGACTTATTAAAATGCTTCAAACATTAGATTACAGACAATTAATATCAAATAGATACTTAAACAAAATATTTTATATGTATGAAATAGTGTCAAGTATACAAATCCATCTTTACAAAAGTTATGCAAATAATACCTCTAACCACAAAAGATGTTTTAATTCTATAATCAAGTATTGTGAAGGCCCCATAGAAAACAAAATATTTTTTTAAGTTGCTGGGCCAGGTGAAGATTATTTCTTTGTATGGTAATCCTGTTACATATATCGTTTTTCCTTTCCTTCTAACTACACAGATAGGAGATAAGAGAGTGATAACACTTTTGTACCATGACTCCTTTTCTTTTGGTCAAATTGATCAATTATAAAAAGTATCAAAATGCATAAAAATTAAATAACATCAATTGAGTTGACTCTTGAAAAAAGGCATACATGTGAATATGTTTCTCGATAAGGTGTGAAATGGAAATGTTGGAAATGAGAGACAAAAGACAGTGTTTTTACCCCATTCAAATTTATTTGAGAGAGAAAACTCAAGCTGTATATTTTTAAAAGATTTATGCAATGAATTGTTCAGTGTTAAGATAGCTTAATTATAGCAGGAATAAGTTTTTTTATGATGCCAACATGATGTTTTGGGGATGAGGTTTTTGGCATCAACAAAAATCTGTAGATAAAAAATAAAAATTTTATTATCTGCATGAGCATTTCAAAAATTTAGCTTTTGATAATGTGTTGCCACAGCATTTACAAAAGCTCTAATTAAAAAAATAAGTAAATTATTACAGCAATTAAAACCTAGAAAAATGTCCTTTTGAGCAAGTGATTATATGAAATTAAATAAATAGGAAATGTGATATTTTTTCAAACAATAAAAGCAAAACAAAGTTTTTTGATCGTTTGCCATACCAAAGTGACACATTCAATGAAACAATTAAAATGAATAAAAACATAATTTAACTTGCACGAGCACATGGTGTTTAGCCTTTCAAGGAATTATGTTCTGACAAGATGCATTGAAACATGCTTAGCAGATTTCATTTTAATCTTTATTTAAAATTAAATTAGGAATAATTTTAACTTCATTTATAATTCAAGTGAAAATTTTGTTATTTCATTTAAATGAGTGAAACAGGAGAAAATGTGCAGTAAAATCTTTGGATTGATATCTGCACCGCTTTTCAAAAAATTCTAGTCCATAATTATCAAAAAGTGACCGTATTTCTATCTATTCATATTTGAGGGGGGAAAGTCCTTTAGAAAAAAAAAAAACATTTTATTAATTCAGACAGAATAATTGTTGATTGTTATTTTTAAAAAGGCAATAATAAAATTTGAAAAAGAGAAAAGAAACCTTATTTGTGTTGGCCTCATGATTTTTGAAAATTGGCAAGGAGTAATATTCCTGAGGACGTCACCAGAAAAAATATTCTGACTGCATAATTAAAGCAAAATATTAATTTAAAATTTAATATTCTTTTTTTTCCTGGAAATTGAAAACAATAATGCAATTTAAAATTTTACCCCCATTTTAAAATGGGCTTTTTTTCCCTGTTTATGAAATAAAAAAATGTATATTTAGCCTTAGAATACAAACAAAAAAATATCTTTTTCTTTTAAGTGAATGGAATACAACAAAATAAAATAAAAGGAAAATTGATTTCATTTGACAGATTAGGTCAAAATATCCTTGTACATATTAATAATGTGTATTAAATTATTAAACTTAGCTTGTATTTGTTGTTGTTATACAAACTTATGGCATTTTATATCTTTCAGTTTAAACAACATTTTAATTCATTCTCATTCTGAACAGCTAAGATAAATCCTTATTATTTATACAACAAAAATATGAAGATGACTATTTTTATCCTACTGGAGAAGTTTAAGACCTTTATGGACAATGCTTTATAATAAACGGTACATTATTACCCATAACAAAAGTAAAAAAATGAACAAACAAATCTGAAAATGTATTATATAGTAATATTATTACATAAAATGTAGTAGTTCTAAATTAAACATCTTGTCAATTTTGAAATAGTGTTACCACACTCAATTTACAATAAACACTTAATTAGATTCATAATTTACAAATAAATCTGGGAGGGGGAGGGGAATCAGCAAAAAGATTTTCTATTAATATATATTTACATTTAAAAGTGCTTTCAACCGATAGGTTTCCAAACTAATTATTCGTCATAAATATATGATATCATTATAATGAAAAGAAACATTAAACTTTCTTTGTCTTTTATGAAACAAATTTCTATAATTCTATATTTAAAAAAAAAGAATTATTGCTTACTTATTCAGGTTCCAAATTGATATTGTTGCCAAATTTTGCATATAACTGAACTTTAAGATCAGACATCATCTGTTTAATAGATTCTTGTTGATCACGTAAGGCTTTTGCTTCAAGATTAACATTTTCTTTCTTTTCATCAAGCATCTGTTGGGCTTCATCAATGGATATAAAAGCAAATACATCACCTATTCTATATGTAAACTTCAGTTAAGAAAAAAATTAATTGAGAAGTGAAACAAACTAACAGAAATATTCAGCTGTTATCAAATTAGGAAATAGAACAGAGTAGAAAGATCAAAATTTCTAAAGACAGCTAGCTATTAGTTATATTATATGCAAACAACACAAATGTCATCATATAAGCTCATTTTAAAACAATCATTTCCATTTTATAAAGATAAATAAATATTTGTACACATTAATTTAGTACAGAATATATATATATATATATATATATATATATATATATATATATGAATAATATCAACTAACCTACATGCACTGTTCAAATATAGTAATAAAATCAGGTAATTAATCTATCCAAAGTACATCTGTATGACAAGATATGAAAGTCACAACTTTTATATGTTCAGAAATTTTACATATTTTCAAGCTATATTCCTATTTTCTTATTTTAATTATATAAATATAGAAAATTAATGTAGTCTCTATATATTTTCATTAAGTTTGTAGGAATAACACAAAATTTGAAATCAATACAATAATTTTTAATTTGAAATCAATACAAATAATTTTTAACTCATTTCGTTCAAAATTTCAATTTTTTTTATTTGTACTTGAGTAGATAATAATAAAAAGAATTGCCTCATTCCACTTTTTAATCAACTTACTTCTGTTATAAATTTGCGGAGCATTTATTGAAATTAAATGAAAATTATCGTAAAAAAGTTTAGCTTATGTTGGATGTTTATGTTGATACATAGATTTATGCAACAAGAATTTCATTTTTTTAAAAGAATAAATTAGTTTTTTCCTCCTACTTTTTATTGTTACTCATTCCCTCTCCCCTTCTGTTTGGAAGCAAAATTTGCACTAGCACAATTTTTACTTTAGCTTGCAATCTAGTAAAAGTACTGGAATAGAAAATAATTAGATAAAACTTTTACAACTGAAGCCAAAAAAATCTGCTTTTCCAGCAACATCTCTTTATCAATCATAACATGGTTTTGCCCAATTCGGTCATGTAGCATTTATTGATAGTAAGGAAAATAAGAATAATAATTCCATGGACAAACAAGAATTAACAGAAATTCTTGAACTTGCTTTAAAAAATCTTTCTTTGAAATTCCCATAGTTCCTCAATTCCCCCCCCCCCTCTTCAAATCATAATTTAAAGGCATTACTGTTAATTAAAGTAAATGTAAACCAAGGGTTTCTCTTAATTATTAACTATTTCCTAAAAATTCTTTTGTTCTTAAGCAATTATATAGAAAATCTTTCCTTTTGTACCTCCACTCATAAAGGATTATGATGACTGAGATTTATTTTGAAAATATTAATCACTGAGTAAGAAATCAAACCTTAAAAAAGAGAAATGGTTTACTTAACTAAATGAAAGTGCTTGCATAAATGAATGAAGATGAATTTAAGACAATGTTGTCTTATATTTAATTTTGTTTATTTATTTATTTATTTTTGTCAATTTTGTTTATTTATATTTTAAAAGAAAATTATATGCATTTTGAAAAAGAAGAAAAAAAATTAAAGTTATACATATATCTAAGAAAAAACATGTCTTACATACAATAAAATGAATTTATATTTAAGAAAGATGTTTTAAAAACAAAACAAAACTCTGAACTTGTTTGCTTATATCAGAATGGAATGAAACTAAATGTGGCAACAGGAAAAGGGAAAAAATATTTAACTTTGGATTTGTAAGATACGAATTATCAAATACTCGTCTATTAAGAGTATTATAAGTTGTTGAGTAGTAATTCAACTACTAAAAGTCGACTTAGTAATTACTTTGACTACTAAAGTATTAAATTCTTATAACTATTTATCTTGAACAAATAGGCATAAAAAAAAGATCTTATTTTATATTATACAAAGAAATTACACTAACAGAAAGGAAAGGATTTCATTTAATGTGTACACTCCAATTTTAAAAAAGGGGAAGAAAGCATAATCTAATATTAAGCATTTTAGTTTCTAAATATGTCACTGCACTTAAATGATTAACAGCAAATAAGCAAGAAGTCACCAATACCCCATGAGGAAAAATCTGAATAATTTATTTTATGTATAATCTAAGAAATTAAAATTTTGAATTGAATTTGTTGCAAATCATATTCAAACATATTTTAAACTTTTTGTAACCAAAAAAAGCATAAAAGTGTTAAGCAAATTAATCTACATCATAATTGATAACTGTCAAAATAGCCAAATATTTTAATCAACTAACTTCAAATGCATAGAAACCAATGTTTACTATTTTTAAACATATATTTTGATATGCAATTTAATTTTTAAAATTTTATAAATGTTTTATGCAAGAAATTTAAAAGAAATGATGTAATTAATTTATCTGCTAGACAAATGGATGACAGAAATATTTTGGTCTCTTAAAGAGTTAATATGATAATTCGTTAAATAATTCTTCAAGAAAATACAACAAAATTAAGTCCTTGAAAGAAAAATAATTGAAAATTAAATATTAATGTTTTTAAACAAAAGATATTTGAAATTAAAATGATATTTTTACATTTAATTTATTGGTTTTCAAATTGTATTATGTTTTAGAATTTTAATATTTTAAGAATTCTCAAGTACAATATAAGTTCAAATAAATTTAATGTTATTAAAGATAAAGATAGAGAAAATTCACTTTTTAAATTAATAACTAACTTAATTTTTGCTAACCTTTCATGCTGATTTATTTTCTATATGTGGAATCAAAAGTTCAAAGTATCAGATTCATGACTGATAGTACATATTTATAAAAAGGATATGGAACTTTATCTTTGTCCATTGAAAGCATAAGGTCAGCTTCTGCATCTTCTAAAGCTTGCAATTCATTCTAAAATTAAAAAGTATAAAATAAATAAAAGATAAATCATGTCATCTTTAAGAATGATTTTAAAACATATCTAATATAATTCCTTCCATAATCAGATATCTATCTATAAAGTTAAAAGATTAGCAACAAAAAAAATGCTCTGAGTATACACATAAGTATGGGGTTATGCTCTGAATTAAAAATGATGTTAAATGGTGCCCAGTATTATTCTAACAAATTCATCATATTTAATTTCTTTTATGACATTTTCTAAAATAGGCTTACAGTACATACATACCTCTCCCCCTTCTAGGCCCACATTCATCATACCACTGTAAGCACAGCTATATTCATTTCAGTATAACAAGACATTTTTTTAAAAAATATTTTGTTCAATCTTTATTTGTAATAAAAATGAATGAATGTGTGTGTGTATGAATGTGAGTTGTGTGTCCAGTTGTTAGTACTCTACAGAATAAATAGTTCCATTTAAAGCTACCAAACTTGGAACAATTGCACTTTTAGGAATTGGTTATAGAAATGTGCACCTCAAAGTTTTTTTTTTTTTTTTAATTAAAGAAAAAGCAACATCTTGTCATTTTCCCACAATAACTTCTGAAAACATGGCAATGAAATATTTAATTCAAAGATTCATAAAATTATATTTTCAACTAAATTTTAAAAATTTTTTGGAATATAAGTTTTTTTAAATACATCAAATAAATTTTCCAAAAATATATTAGGCATTTTTTTTTCAAAAAGACTGAAATCTGAAAGAATGTTAAACATTTATAATAATATAAAAACAAAAATTGTGGAAGAATACCTAAAATAGTGATAAAAACTACTATTAAAGCTTTGGATATTTTTTTGTCATTATTTTACAATCTGAATTATAATTGAAATTTATACAAAAACAATTGCAATGCAAAAAATAGTGAAAAGCTTAAATTTCATTTTCTATAGGCACATTTCCTATTTATTGATAATTAACTTAACAAGTGGTTATTTTCAGCTAAGCTCTTGCTTTCTTGTTTTCAAAGCAACTGATGAATTGATAATTTATAAATGTTGGCTTAATCTGCTTTCTTTAATTAAATAACATAGTAGGATTTTTTCCCTTTTTTTATTTGAAGAATAGTAATAAATTAGCTACACTCTTATTTATTGTTTGGCTTTCTTGAGACTGTACCTCTTCAGAAAAGTTGACATTTCTCATGATAGACTAATGATATTTTTTTTTCTGAAACAATTAATTTATTCCTACTTTAATTTCTTTAAAAAAAGTTCAGGTTTTAAGTGACTTACAAAATATTTGATATTCAGTTCTAATAAGTTGTTAGGAACACAGTTGTGTTGTGAGCAATATATATCATGTTCGTATCATATCAGACACAAACCATGTCTGAAAAGTCAACACAAATTATGTTCTGTGATAACATCTAAAATATGGGAATTTGCCTTTTAAATTCTATCACAAAAAAGAAAAATTAGTAATTAGCAGAAAAGTAAATTTTGATGCTACTGTTACTGATGATGACCGGCTAGTGGAAAAAAATTGGGTACTCATGTATTATATCGTCTTCAATAATGATTGCCAATGGTTTAGTAACTTTTTGGCAACAGATTTAAATTTGGCGATAAAGATCATCAGATGACACCACTGCCAGATTGCTATAATTGGCGGTTTAGCAACTCATTGGCAATTACTTCAAATTTGGCAATAAAGTTGAACAGTATATAAGTACCAAAAATTTATTAATTTTGAATAGTTAGGTTTCTTGAACCTAACTATTCAAAATTTATATTCTCTTATTTTTACAATTTATATTCTCTTAAATTTTAAAGTCAGGTACTGATTGTATAAAAAATAACTTTAATAGTAACTATAAAATCTGTGGGATTCTTATTCATAATGTACAGAACACAATTTTTTTAAGGCATGAATAGTTTCTTCTTTTACAATAATAAAGCCAATGAAATAAATGCTTAACACTTAACCATTAACATCTACTTTTTTCATAGTATAATTGTAGTTAATTCATATCTTTTACCTCATATTTTAGTCTTTTTTCTATCCAGTCATACCAAAATGTGTAAGCTTTCTTTTATTTTAACAATGTTCTGCAATCTTGAAATATCAAAAATGATAATCACCATTCAATATAAAGAAACAAAAACTAACAAAAGGGAAACTAAAACTACTAAAAGAAGTAATAAAGCTCATGAGAAAAGATGAAAATAAAATACAATTACTGGAAGATAATCCTTCTCCCTTATGCTCAAGACAAATTAATAGCTGCTTCCCATCACTCTAGATAATTCCTAGTTGAATTCAAGAAAAGGTATAAAAGAAAAGAATACAAGCTACAGACATTCTTTTCAATGGTGAAAATAAATTTCAAAATGGAATAAAAAAACTAAATTAAACATTTTAATCCCACAAATGTTCATCATCAATCAAAAAATATCATTTTACTATTCCCAATGTTTTAAATCTATTCAGATTCACTAATTCTTAATTTTAACAAAAGTTCCAATGAATGAAACCAACATTCTGGAACCTGGTAAATTTAGAAAGTGCCTTATGATTATTCAATACAGTTCAAAGATATTTTTATTATAAAAAATTATTTTATTGTACAATTATAAAGTAATAAAAATGGCACTTCATTGTATCATAGAAGTATTTAGGATTATTCATAAGCATTATAACAAAAAAGAATTAAAAAATTTATATCATAAATTAATGAAAAAAAGAACCTTAGTAGCAACTGTCTAATATGTGGTATTCTTATTCATAATATACAGATCACAATTTTTTAAGGCATGCGTAGTTTCATTTAAATGTCAAACGATTAGCTTTGCATCATTGGTATTACAAACAAATACACAAACTAGCATTTTTCATATAATGGAATATTACCAGATATATTCAATTACAAAAAATATTTATTTTAATTTCAGATCTTTTATATATTTGGCATGATATGAAGTCTTCACATGCTGCATAAAAACCTTCATTTATAAACTATAATAAATTGGTACTTTTCTATTAGTTGGGTGCAAATGTTGCCAATTGTGAATCAAACATGACCCCAGTCACCAAATGAAGCAAATGACAAGACAGTCAATGGAATTCTACATTATTTGGCAATTTTCCACCAAATTTCAATTACCAGAATTCTACATTATTTGTTGATTTTTCACTAGCACCTGGATAACAGAAAAGTACCAATAAATCCCTTATTGTTTCAAAAAATGATATCAGGTCTCCCCCTCCTCCTCTTAAATATTGAGAAAACTTTGAAACAGTCAAAAGATTTGAATTAAAATTATTTAAATTTATTCAATTTTCAAATAATTAGAACTTAAAAATCAATTAAAAATAATGTTTTAAATACTTACTTCCTTAGATTTAAGTTCTTCAATTATATCATCTAACCTTGCATTGTGACGAGCAAATTTGTTTATTTTCTGTTGATCTTCAAAAGATACATGCATTTCATTTTCCTGAAATTAAAAAATATAAAAGAAACCATGATTTTTATACAAAAATGGTAATATTTGTACCTATATTTTATTCAAAAGTAATAAATAAGAAGATAATAAAATGTAGCCAGTCTGAAAAAAATGATACTTATCAGTAAAAAAAATCAATTATATTGTGGAAAGTGGTAACCATAACTATTCCATAGAAGAGTATTCATTTTGTCTGCCATCTTCATTGGTGACTTGGCATCCTTGGTGCAGCAAGGGACACACTAAACTTCACTTTTACCTAATTCTTTTTTTACTAAACAGCATCTTTATCATATAGAAGCATTTTTCAAACTTTAATGATTTTAAATACTATGCTAATCTTTAATATCTATGTATTTATGCAATTTAAAAATTTTTAGTTTTAAAGATTCTTTTTTTCAATGATACCATTCATACAAGTTACTATGGAATTTGGATCATCAGTTGAATCAAATGATGGCTTGATCAAATTGCTTGAATCAAATGATGATTCAGAACAATCAACTGATTATTTAACGATTCTTTGGATGCTTTAATCTGAAGTACATTTTTTATTCAAAAATATTTCTTTTTGACATTTTAATTGATAGTTTTACCACTTACTTTTGTTTTACACTTTAAGCAATTTCCCTGGTTTTCAATCGCCTGAACAACAAGGCAGTGATAATATACACAACAAAAGCCTTCTCTTTGTCTTTAAAGATTCCATTCAAGAAACACATTGATTAGAATATTCACAGTAAAAATTTCATAATTGGAATTAATTTCCTACAAGAATAAATGAAATATTATTCTGTTTAATCCAAATTGCCATGCTGCAGCCAAATGGAACTCAATATTTCATAATAGCTTTTGCAGACGAGGTTCATTATCTACTTTAAGTTTTCGTCAGGATTTTGAGGCATTTTTTTTTCTATCAGGATTTTGAGGCATCTAAATATATAATTATGAATATAAACTTACAAAGTAATATGACTAATAATAAGTAATATAAACTACAAATTTTCCAAAAAAAAAGTGGGATAATGGATGAAATCTGATTAAAATATGGTAAAAATCTTATTAAAATTATGCTTTTGTGTTTAAAAATCATCTATGCAATTTGATACAAAATGTCTTAAGCTGAAAATCAACAAAAAGCAATTATTTAATATCTCAATTAGTGCTTCATATAATAAATAAAATTATGTACTAGAATTTTATAAAAAAGCAATTGACTAATCTTAGTAAAACAAAAGAAGAAATGAAATGCAGAATTTTATTTCCAATTATCTAAAAACTTTTTCACTTATAACTCGTGACAACCCTTATTTATAAGATTTCAAAATGGCAGGCAAGAGTTGCCTCTCATGCAACTTGGCTAAAATAAACAAAATTAAAAGTAAATGTATTTGAAAACTTAAAACCATTTAAATAGAGTACAGTAGAGTTACACATTTCTCACACAAAATATGATTGATCTTAAGAATATACAAGAATTGTTTTTAAGTGTAACAATACAATTTTATTAACTTTAATCACTTAAAATAAAATACATAAAATGAATTTTAAAACAATACCAGAATGTAATACTTAATACAAACTTGTTTATTTGGATATGAATGTATTATTGTAATAATGATCATTCTGACACTCAGTGAGGTTCATCTAATATTTTCAAACAAGTCAAATCATAATTCTCAAACAAATCAGGCAAAATTTTAAAAAATAGTCAAAAAAATAAAATAATAGCAAGCTTAAGCAATGTATGGACCTTCATAATTCCACACTTCATCAATAAAAATTAAAAATTTATTCATGATTTATTTTTTTAAAACTTCATCTGGAAAAAAAAATGCAATTTTAAGTAATATTGAAATTTACATTTATTTGACACACCCTGTTATCCCTCCTAATAATTAAACTTTACGCAACAATGTATTTCACAGATACAAAATCTTTCCATTAATTTGATAATTTTCCCTTTTTCAAATCAAGATGCAGAAAATATTTGCTAAAATAACAAATCATTAAAAATTATTAATGAAATTAAGTTCCATGTGTGGCACAGTTTACAATACAAATTTTAAAAATAAAAAGAGAGAAAGCCCAAACAAATAATGATTTAATTATATATAAATATAAAAACTGTATAGTAACTTAATTATAAGTTTTATTTCCAATTTTTAATTTAAAAATATATATAAATTCATGTAACATAAACGCATGAAAAAGAATTCCGAAAAAAAATAATAACAATTTTAGGATACGTAGATTAAAAAAAACAGTAAACTGGTAAAGAATTTTCGATAAACTTACAGTTTTGGAAGTCATGATGTTTATTATTAATAAATAATGCTATTAATATTTCAAAACAGAAATATTAATGAAAAACCCTCTTGTTTTGAAAATGATTTCAGCCGAATAGTATTGCGATTGCCAACTAGAATTTTAAAATAAGTATATATCTTCTAGTGACATGTTCTAAAATTCCAGTGTTTGTTTTTATTTTATTTATTTTTTTCTCTCTCATTTTACTACATTTGAATGTTCTAGTTTTTTCCTTTGTCCATGAATGTGTAGATGGTAATTTGTCGTGTGAAAAGGCTCTTATGTCGCTATAGTGGAAATAAAACAATATTCAACACATGTGGTTTTAAGATATTTTCTACTGTTTTTTTCTGCTCATAAGAACTCGGCGACAGTATCAAAAAACGCGTGCATTACCTAATTGGTAATCAATTTTGTTCACACTTCAATAAACTTTCTATCATCCTGCAACAAATTATTAGTTTTTAAAAAGACAATATTATCAGATGTTTAACACAGCGCTGTTTAGCCATGGTTGATTCTTGCACCATTAAAACACTCGTCGAACCAAACTGATGTTTGTCAATAAGTAAGCAAGAAATCAATTCAATCCAATTAACAAAAGAGTACTTATTTACTATACATCGTGAGAGGAAGAGACGTGAAATTCCAGATAAGTTAGATCCATACTTGTTTGAAATTCAAAATATCATTCTTCCAATTAACTTTCCTTTCACGTTTGCGAAATATAGCAAAAATTTTCCAATCATCAAAAAACTAGTGCTCCAGATTTTGATGAATCTCAACGTTGCAAACCTTGCCGAATTAGAAAGACACATTTTCGGAAATTTATTCATTTGTCTGTCGGTGAACAAGACAGCTCAGAAACATTTTGCGCATTTATGAACAAAATTGTTTTAGATGATCTATTTTGAACGAAACCTTCCAAATGAAGTTTATATGGCTGTTAAAGTAAAAGTCATTCAATAATTTTAAAACGTAAAGAAGTTGATAAATATAGTAATTTGGCGCTCAGGCTTAGTATCTAAAATGTAGCTTCTTATCAAATTTTGAACTAAATTTTGTAGCAAGATCATTGAATCCTCTGTCGATCTGTACTTGCGTAAACTTATGTTGTAAACTTATAAATGCCAAATTTCATTAATTCAACAAATTTGGAATGTGATTTTGTGACTTCAACTGTTTTTCTGTCTCAAAATTTAGAAGCAATCGCTAAGAAAAAAAGTGTTCAAAAAGCATACTTATATGGTATATTCAATAAAAATGTTAAATATACAGAGTAAAGTTATTTCGTTGATATGGTTCGCCAAAACCATGTAAGGCATTAACGGCTTTACATAAATCTTTTTTTTTTTTTTTTTGCAAACCTTACAAAAATGATTGAAATACAAGAAATCATAAAAGGCTTGATTATACTCAAACTTGTTATCAAAATCATATTTGAAAAACTAAAAAAACACTTTTCTTATATTTGAATTGAAAGCAAATAAATTCTCGTTAATAACTTCGACCTAATATTTTTTTAAGTTCAAATTTAAAACTGATATATTTTTAAAAGCTTCTCAAACGTACTCTCACACTTCTGAATTTATCTCTAAAAATATTATCAATAAAAAAATAATTATAAAAGATTCAGAAATATATTTCTTAGCCAAATTTAGAAATAAAATTAAAATATACGGTATAAATTGTTTTATTACTGCAATTTTAAAAAAATTATTAGTTATTTTTAAATTTATTAAAATTAATTATTAAATTTATTAGTTATTTAAGAGTTATTTTTTCTTGAACAATTCTCTCTCTCATATTCTTATTCAATCAGCAAAACTCATTTTTTAAGCATTCATTTCTTTCAATGAGTACACTCGTTGAAATAGTTTTAAAGTGACGTAGAAGAAATGAAAGAAGGAAGCTATCGGGAAGTCTATGAAATAAACAATTCCAATTGAACTCAAACATACTATTTAATAATACTACAGTTATTTACAGTTAGGTAAAAATCAAATATATCCAAAGCTTGAACTACATCAAAATTAAATAGCAAAATGATAACATTGGAATTCTTCTGGCCGTAATTTATTTTGAATCATCTTAGCAGCTGTTGCCAACGCCACTAGTAGAAAGTACATGAGCCGAATCACTCAGTTTCTTCCGCCGTGCTTTGAATCTGCCGAATCACTCAGTTTCTTCCGCCGTGTGATTTTTCTCCTGTATCCATCCGCTTCGCGGCGGGACCACTACAGAAGCTTTAAAAAATCAAGCAAGAAAAAAAGTATACAGGGAAGGAAATCTCTGAATCCATCTTGTAAGAGACAATTTCTACAAGCCAATCTTCAGAAAAATTACTCTCAAAACAACAAGAATAAAAAAAATTTAGGCTTTAACTTGAATAAGCAAATCGTAATCTTGAATAAACTAAACTTATCAATAAGCTTTGAGGGTAGAAAGACTATTTTATGACCATTTAAGGTTGACGTGCAATTTGACTGCTCCCCCAACCATTTCTAAGTGATTTCAATAAATCGTTTTCCAAAACGTTTGGTTTGGATGGATGAACGTTATTCCTTAAATACATTCTCTCCATATCAATAAAAAATTCCAAACAGACAAGCTAACCAATTATTTTCACTACGAGTAATTTTAAAAACTATTTAAAATGATTTTAAACAACTTTTGATGAATACAAAGTGATAAAAAAAGTTGGCATTGTAGACGAAGCCAAACAGCAACGGTGCAAAAGCATGCGAAAATAGGGGGCAAAAATAAGATGGAATAGCGTTACACCTTAGATTTACATCACCTGAGAAACCGAATGAAGAGGTTTTTAAATTTGAATTGCAGGAAAGCGGTTGGAAAAAAAAACGTCCATTTTGGTAACGGAAATTTTTTTGAAAAAAAAAAAATTGAAAGTCGTTGGTTTTGTCGAACAAAGCGGAATTGGATATTGCTGTTTCTGTAACAGACGATATTTGAACAATTTAATTTTGGTGGGTACAGCTGCCTTTAGGCAAGCGTCTGGATTTGTTTTTTATTTGTGCGTCAGTTGCTGAGATTTTTTTTCCGTTATTGCTCACTCATCTTTTTGTGTTAAGAACTTGAATAATGAAGCTGAAATGAAAGATTCAATGATTTCTAACATGGATACAATAGTAAACAATATGTTTTATAAAAATAGCAAGAAAACTAATGAGCTGGTGATTCGTTTAGCATCGAAACAATTTAATGAAATAAATGTTGTGTTCACAAATGCAGATAAACAGAAACAACTACCGAAATTGAACCCTTTCACCGCCCAAGAATTTGTGATGAAAAATGTCAACAGACATGAATACATAGATAATATGAAGTATACAAGGCAGGGTAAAATAATCTTCTCAACTAAGGACCCCTTATGTGCGGTAAAGCTATTGTCACTGGAAAAGTTCGTGGAGTCAAAAATTACCACAAACATTATATGGGAGAATGTATGCTCTCGATTTTTAGTTCAAGATATCCCTACAGATACACCATTAGGACAACTTGCGGAAAGTATTGAAAAAAAATGACATGATTGTTGTGGAAATGAGACGTTTTCTGAAACAGAACTCGACTCGTGTGACCTCACCTGTGCTGGTTACAATCCTAGGGACAACTATTCCAAAAGATGTTAAAATTGGCTTTATCAACCAAAATATAGAACATTTTGTCGACAGACCGCGTCAGTGCACTAAATGTTTTTCTTTTTTTCACCCATCCCGAGTCTGTGACAAACTCAACGCGTGTGCTAATTGCGGCGAAATCCACGATGGCTTATGCCAAAATGTAACCCGATGTATCAATTGCAAGGGAAACCACAACGCAAAGTCCAACAGCTGTCCTATCTATGCAAATGAAAAAAAAATATTAGAATTAAAATGTCATAATCATATAACCACAGGAGAAGCACGTAGAATCTTTTTACAAACGAGACAAAATTATGCAGAAGTAACTAAATTAACTCCAGCAGTATCTGAAGTTCAGGACTCCATTAACGCAAAGTTTGAATCGCTCATGAAATCGATAGACGAGAAATTTGAAAAGCAAGTAACTTTGATAACAAATATGTTGATGAAATCAATAGACACTATAATCGAAAACATCTACAAAATCTTCGCGCAGGGAGGACAATTATCCTCTTCCCCTGCTCGTAAAAAGAGTCTTGTTTCTATCACGAATCAAAATGTATCTAACATTCCCTGGGATACCAGAGTTTCTTATGATGAAGAAGAACTGCCTGATGGTTAGTTGGTGGTTCTTTGTTTTTGTTGGTTTGCTAGGCTGTTTGCTTAGTCGTTAGTTTTGACTTTTTGTTTTGGTGTTTCACATCTTTTTTGACTTGTTGTTTTCTTTGTCATTTTTTGTATTGTTGTTTCGCATCTGTTTTGATTGGATGGTTACATTATCACTTTTTATATTGGTGTCAAGTAACGCCTTCTTATTTGCCTTTTTGATTTTCTTCTTATCTGCAGCTTCATTAGCTAACCCGAATTATTGTGTATTTTCCAAAATTTGGCAAGGGTTCGTTTTTTTTTTTTTTTTGCACCCTTTCGTTAGAAAAGCAGGATTTTCTTTCCATTGTTTTATATATATATATATATATATATATATAT
>JAOUZG010053459.1:6135462-6152397 GCA_026289955.1 Argiope argentata | reverse complement strand
TATATATATATATATATATATATATATATATATATATATATATATTTGTAACTATGTCATTTGTTCAATGGAACTGCCGTAGTATTAAAAATAAACGCATCTGGTTACACCAACCTCCCTTTTCAAATTCAGACTTTTGGATTTTTCAGGAAACCTACCTTAAAAAGACAGACAATTTTTCTCACCCCGATAAAATTATTTTTCGTACCCATCGAAGTAACCGGTTAGGAGGTGGTTTACTGATAGGAATACCTAAAAATCTGGTTGCTAGGATAATCCTCAGTCAAGAAAATGATCCGAATTTAGAACTACTTGCAGTTGAAATTCATAAGGATAAACAAAAATTCATAATCATAAATGTTTATGCACCACGTGGTTTTAACATAGACCAGATAAAAACATTTTTAGATAGTCTTAACCACCCGACTTTCATTTTTGGAGATTTTAATCTGCACCATTCCCTTTGGGGTGGAAATTATCACTCACCACATAGTGAGGAATTTGTTGACTGGCTGAATAACTCCGAATTCACGATTCTAAATACCACAAACCCAACACATATCACTAGCTCCAATAGTAATTATGTCATTGATCTAACACTATGCTCTAATTCTCTTTTTCATGAAATTGAATGTTATAATTTTGGATGCACTTTCGAAAGTGACCATGTACCCATAGTTGTATCATGGTCGAAAATGAAAATATCATATAAATCCCTTAAAAATATCAATTGGAACCTAATTATAAAAGAAACAAATAAAATATTCAATTCAAAAAGCCAACCAAACATAGAAGCTATTACTGATAAAATCTCCCATACAATTAACAACTATACAACAATCAAAACAATATCTAATGAATACCCACCATGGTGGAATACCGCTTGCTATAATTTTAGTCGCTTAAAAAAACATGCATGGAAAAAAGCAAGACGCAATATTTCGACATCTGATTGGATCAATTATAAAAAATACAGTAGCAGATTAAAATTTCATATTAAAAAAGCAAGAGAAAATTACTGGAATAACCTGTGTAAAATATCACAAAACCCGAGAATTTTTTTTTAAAATTTTAAACAAAATATCGAACCATACCAACCCCAATATTAAAGATAATGACATTATTTTCTATAATAATCGCTATATTTGTAATTCGAAAACCCAAAGTAATCTTTTTGCAAAGCACTTTTCAATGCAAACTCTGAAATTTCAACCTCTTCCAATTGACTATAATGATAACAACGAATTCGTGAATAAAACTATAGAAATGTGGGAACTTAAAAGAGCAATTCAGAAATCAAAAAATTCTACCCCAGGTGCAGACAAAATTACTGTAACATGGTTTAAAAAATTAGATGATACATCACTTGTTAAAATACTTCAAATGTTTCAACAACAACTTGATGGTTCCGCAATCCCAAAAAACTGGAAGCATGCAATTATCATTCCAATTCCCAAACCAAATAAAGATAAAACAAAAATAACTTCTTACAGACCAATAGCTCTTACTTCAGTATTCTGTAAAATGTTTGAACGCATCATATCGCAACGCATAGTTCATTATATCGCAGCTAACAAAAAACTGAATCCAAACCAACACGGCTTTGTACCCTTTAGAAATAACCATACTGCAATTTATAAAATTTACACTGCAATTTCAGAAGCTCATAAAAACAACAAATTTTTCATTGGCATAAGTTTAGACATAAAGAGTGCATATGATTCGGTTCACATTGACGATTTAATGTACAAATGCATCCAACTTGGCATTACAGGAAATATCGCTAAATGGATGCATAATTTCCTTCAAGAACGGACATTCCAAGTTAAATGGCGAAATGTTTATTCCGAAGTAAAAGTTCTTTATAAAGGACTGGCTCAGGGGAGCGTCATCTCACCAATTTTGTTCGCAATATTCATGAATGATTTTTTCGAGACCTTGGATTCAAACGTTGATTGTTCCATTTTTGCAGACGACATTTTCGTATACTGCTCTCATGACTCGATAAATTATATTAAAACGAAGTTACAAAATACAATGGAAAATATTTATACATGGTGTAATTACTGGAAACTATCCATTAGTGCAGAAAAAAGTGCTATAATAGATTTATCTAAAAAAAAAAATAAACCCCCTACCCTGTATAAAATATGCTGGTATTCCTTTAACATGGAGTGAAACTATTAAATATTTAGGAATCCAGTTTTCAAGAACTAAACAAAATAACAGAATATTACAAAATTTAAGAACCAAGGCTCTCAAAAAAATCTTCGGTCTCAAAATACTAGGTTCCAAAAGAAATGGTGCAAGAACGAAACACTTAACTACAATCGCTAACAACAGTATACTTAGCATATTCTTGTATAGTTGCCCCATAATTAATAAATTTTCTGAAACACAATTCAAATCTTGTAACACTATACAAACAATGGCACTTAGAGTTGCTCTCGGAGTACCAATTTGGACCCCCAACATCATCTTATTAAAATTAGCTGGCCAAGAAATACTTTCAGACAAGATAAAACGTCTAGCAATGCAATTTTTTATAAAACAAATGTCCAACCAGCCCTTTTCACCTTTGGCTGATAATCACAATGAGATGGATCGTTTTTTGAGCGACAAAGATAAAGAAATCATTAATAACATTTTCCAACAACTTGATTGCGTACCGGATCATATAATTACTATGCCACTCCATCTACAATATAACCCAAATTTATGCAATATTTTTTTTAATGAATTCACGTTCCAGAACAAAGGCTTACCAATCCCGATTATTACTGCAGATTTCAATGAGTGTTTACAGAATCATTTTGAAAATCATTTCATTATAGCTACAGATGGCTCGAAATCTGAAAATTCCACCTCAATTGCAGGTGTCTCTAGCATCCAAAAATTTGTTTACAGAATTCATACATTAAATTCAATATTCACTGCTGAAGCCTTGGCAATCTGCCAAGCGGTGGACGATCTTACAATCCCAGAAAAGCCCAACCTTATTATTTCGGATAGCTATTCAGTCCTGTTAGCACTTAAAAATGTCACTTTTCACTCTCCTAAGGTCATCCAAAGACTCGCCTCAAAAATTTACATCAGGAAGAAACTAAATCAAGAAATAGTTCTTTTGTGGGTTCCTGGACATTCCGGAATTTCCTTTAACGAAGAGGCTGATCATCTGACGAAGAAGATCTCGGCATTTACACCTTTTCTAGAATGGATTTCTCCTGAAGACTTTTTTTCTACGATGAAAAAGATCTCTAAACAAAGTGCAAACGAAAACTACCTAAAAAGTAAATATCAACCATTAATGGGTGAATTTCCCGACAAAATATCCATCTCAAAATGGACAGGGCACAGAATGCAAGATAAAATCATTGCCCGAATAATCAGCAAAACCATCATCACTCCAGGACTTCTTTATAAATACAATCTTACAGATAACCCTTTATGCAGCAAATGTGGTGAGATAAACGATATTTCTCATATTCTTCTCAAATGTCAAAAATATTCAACGTACAGAACGGTGTTATGGAACAAGCTACAAATAGATGATCCCGATATTTACTACGATGTCCTTTTACGCCATGTTTTCGCCAACAAAAAAATATGCTCATCTTTCTGAATTCTCTCAAGTACTTTAATATTTCTTAAGTTGCAAAAACAGACTCTTTGTTTTTTTTTGTTTTTGTTTTGTTTTCTCACTCAAGCATGTGATGTTTCCTCTGTGCATTTCGGAATACAAGAATGTTAATTTGGAGAACTTTTAGCCGCTGCTTTGTGGCAACCAGGGGATTATAGCCTTTGTTGCTCCATATCCCATAATATTTAAATTCAAGACCTTAGATTTATTTAATTTCCTGATTAGATGGTATATCTTATTTTTATACACGACTAGCAGTACCCGCAAGGCGTTGCTCGTGGCATAGCATCCAAGAAGAGAAATTAGCTTCAAACTTAAATCTAGCATCCTCCCGATATGTCATGGGCATGTTACGCAACATCAAACAAACATAAAAATATAATTAGAAACTATCAAAAATAGTTACAGAAAATTTTTTATAGCACACATCTAGAAATAGTTAGATTGTTTGATTGGTAGATTGATTTCAGTTCTTGAGACTTATGGTTTATACGGCCTTTGTCCCCTAGTATCCAAAGACTTGAAGATCCATTTAATTTCTGAGCAAAGGCGCTGAAAAGGTTTGATCTCAAGGATTTAACGCTAGAGATTTGCAGTGCCCAGTTTGAAGTTGATGAATCTAATATTGGACAAAAAAAAAAGAAGAAAAGATTCAAATGTTTAGAAAAATTTTCTTTGACGGGAGAATTCTCCTCCGGAACTGCTGCCAAGACTGTGCGTTACAAAAAGTAGCAAACGACCAAGATCAATCTCATTAATATTCAGACTGTTAAAAAAGTAGAAATACATGTCTGTAAACAAAACACAGGCTATCATTTTGCTCCTCAGGAGATTCATTCCGTCTCCACAATTCAGTTGCAGTGCGATTGAAAGAAAGACGGTTATTTCGCTCATCAAAAGACTTTTCTTCCCCAAGTGTGGACATTATTTCTCTGATATTTGCTACCCAAATATATCCTTCCTTTTCCTTATCGTGAAATAAACGGAGTTTTTTGGCATTTAATGTGTTTCCTCCACGTTTGAATTTCCTTCTTTTGTGCATAATGAGATTTGAATCACTGTTTAATATCAAATGTAAATAAATACATCACATATGCATACCACAGCTCTTTCTATTTGCACATGCGTGGGTAAATTAAAATCACAATTATAAAACTTCCCCTTTTAATTTTGATATGATTTCAATAAACTAAAATTTTCCCCAATAAATGCTCTTCAAAATGGTATAAATATCCTCAATATCCATTAAGTTTTCTCGAGTTTTTGTGGTTCCAATTTAAAGACCCTTTCAGGAGACTTATACGTTACTATTTATAGATAGGGAGCATTTGAGATATGTAAGCCTTTTTAAGTGATTTTTGCATTTTTAAATGCTTAATTATGTCTCTAAATTGCAGGCGCAAAATTAAAATGTCAGTAATTCGATGCACTTGTCAGATACATCATTATGAGAAGAGATTAAGATATTAGCTAAGAAATAATATCAAAGGTCACTGTAGTTTGTGTTTTTAATGCTGCAAAAATCTAAGTTTAAAAAATTATAAAGAGGGTAATCAGTTTATATACTCAGTTTGCTCTAAAAATCGGGCTCATAAAGATTGTTTTGAGTTGAGTTCACTTTTATCTTAAATTCGTTTAATAATGTTCGTTATTGGAATATTTTTTTTATTTCAATGATTACAAAAATACGAATTTATTTTCAAATTTAATTAGTACTTACAAATATGTTTATAAAATTTGCACCCATAAATACACACTCGGTGTTCTCTCACTTAATGAGCAGTGTTGTCCATAATAAAAGTTAATACAGTACAAATGAATTTAAAAAAAAACAAATTGATTTTGAAAAAGAGAGCTTAGTCTTAACGGTTGCATGGAATGAATTTTCAGAATTGACCAAGAGGAAAAAATCATTAAATGTTCCATTATAGAAGTTTATTAACCTTTCGCACTCCGAAAAACAATTAGATGCAAAATTATTCACCTAATAGAAAGATTTGTTTATTGCTATGAAAAATAAATATACATAATTCTTTTCACCCTAGAAGCACACAAATATTATACAATATTGAACAATATTCGCAATATTGTTTAATATCATATAATATCGCACAATACTGTACAATATTATACGACAGGATGGGCTACCTGGGAAGTCGAATTTCTTCGAAAAATTAATCTACATCTCAACTATTATGTAGGCGTTTTTAACAATTAAATGTGAAAAATTAATAAATAATACGTGAAAATGATACACCATCCTTAATGGTGCCTCAGAAGCACCATCGGAGTGCGTGTGGTTAAATGCACCATTTTCCTTTCCCTCCTCTACAAATTTTGTATTTTTAAAAGAGTTTAAGACACTTCTGGTTTCGAATACTGCGTCATTATTGCAAAAAAAGCATACTTTCCGAAAAGTAAATGTTTTGAAATAATCCAAATTCTGAAAAGAATTAATGTACTGAAGCTGAAAATAGCCATCTCTAAACTAAAAATAATTTAGTCTATTTTCATAACCAGCCATAACCAAAACATCAGTTATTAGTTTCATAATTAATATCAACAGTTATCCGAAAATCATCCGTTCTGTATATGTACCCGTTTTAAACATATCTAATTGTTATTTAATCACTACATAGCAATTATCTATCTTATTATGGTAAAAGATTTATTACCATATCCAGATAGATTAATTTTCCTCTTATCTTAAATCATAGCAAGCACTATATGCATGAAAGTTAAGACTGGTTGCCTTCCGGAAATTTCTAAAACACTGCATTCCTAGTTTTGTATTAACCCTTTGCACTCCGAAAAATAATTAGATGCAAAATATTCACCTAATACGAAAATTTGTTTATTGCTATGAAAAATAAATACGCATAATTCTTTTAAGTCGAATTTCTTTGAAAAATTAACCTATATCTCTTAGCCATTATGTAGGCGCTTTTAACATTTAAATTTGAAAAATAAATAGAAAGTCATAATGATGCACACTCGACATCGGACCGCAAAGGGTTTATGTAAAGCAATATTATTGCTTCCTATCTGATATAATCCTGTGTACATATCCACATCATATTACAATGAAAGCTTATGTGTATTTAGGGCATGAATTGAAACTTTAAACTGACCTACAAAAAGAATCAATAAACGTTTACTAGATCTGAAGCCTCATAATAAAAATAATTAGGTACCCTACTTTTTAACTCCAAAATTGGATACAAAAACATAATTTTAAGATAACTTTTTTTAGAATTTTCATACAATAAATGAGCTTAAATTATAATTATTTTCAAACGACATTTAAAATAATTTAATTAAAAAAATTTCTTGCAAACGATATTTGTTTTTTTCACAGGTAAGAAACATTTCGCATAAAATAATTTTATTTACATTTTAAAATACTTTCGTCACTAGTCAATTTTAAAATTTACAAATCGAGTTCACTCTTTACTTGTAGCATTGTTTCGTAAGCAGATACAAAATCGAAACATCTCCACCTACAGTATTTACAGATTCGATTTGTATAATCAGAATCGTCTTCATCTGTTTCATCAGTCACTGTTCGTACAAATGCACTTCTTTCTTCAGAAGATGTCTCGTCGGATTCAAAATCATTTGAATAGCTCCCTTCTTCCAAACATGTCTCGTCCGATTCAAAATCATTTGAACCGCTCTCTTCTTCCCAAAATGTCTCGTCTGATTCAAAATCATTTGAATAGCTCTCTTCCAAAAATGTCTCGTCCGATTCAGAGTCGTTTAAACTGCTTTCTTTTTCTGAAAATGTTTCATCAAATTCTTCATTTTCATTGGGTTCTTCTTTGACACGTACTTCACTATATTCAATTTCATCTGTTTTAATTTCCTTTTTTACCGATACTTCCCGATATTTAGTTTCATCTGTATTGACTTCTTGTTTCACCAATACTTCATTATGTTCCGTTTCATCTGTATCGATTTCTTTCTTTACCAATACTTTATGATATTCTGTTTCATTCGTATGGACTTCTTTTTTCACCACTACTTCATTTGACTCAGCTTCACTCGTATTGATTTCTTTTTTCACCAACAATTCATTATATTCGGTTTCATCTGTATTGACTTTTTGTTTCACCAACAATTCATTATATTCGGTTTCATCCGTATTGATTTCTTTCTTTGCCAATACTTCATTATACCCAGTTTCATCCGTATTGATTTCTTTCTTTACCAATACTTCATTATACCCAGTTTCATCCGTATTGATTTCTTTCTTTACCAATACTTCATTACAGTCAGTTTCATCCGTATTGATTTCTTTCTTTACCAATACTTCATTACAGTCAGTTTCATCCGTATTGATTTCCTTCTTTACCAATATTTCATTATGCTCAGTTTCATCCGTATTGACTTCTTTTTTCACCAATACTTCATCAGACACAATTTTATTTGCATTGTCTTCTGTTTTCATAAATAAGTCATTAGATTCAGTTTCACTCGCATTGGGTTCCATTTTCACAAATAATTCACCAGTTACAGTTATGTATCTTATTTCTTCATCTGTGGAGGAATCTTCACCAGGAAGACGAGACAATGTTTCATTCAACATTTTAAGCTCAGACTTTCTCAGTTTGTAGCTCCCATGTTCGATAACATCTAAGTTGGATATTAGCATGCTAAGTTGCTGTTTGTTGAAGGGAGACAACGCTTTTCGACCTTTAGGAGTCAATCTTTTGGCAAGGGTAGTGTTTAATCTTTTACAATAAGAATCAAATGCTTTAAGATCGCAGAACAAATGTTTGTATCTCCTCTCATGTACTGCTATAAGACATTGTGAAGCTATTTTAACAAAAGTAAAACACCTTATATTACGGAGAAATCTTTGAAAAATTATTTCATGAATAAAAGAACATACCAATAAAAAGTGAAAATAATCTGGAGGCATGGACATCTCTAGGCACTTCGATAAAATGGTCACCATATAAAAATAGAAGTCGTCATAATCCTTAATGCTTAATATTTTGAAAACAACATTCAGTAATTCGTCTCTGTACATCCCAGAAAGCTTTTGAATGATTTCTTGCAGTCTTTGCGTATTAATTGGTAGCTGGGGTGAAGGCCCCGAATCAATTTCTTCAAAGAATCCTTTTATAGAGTATTTAAAGCAAAACCAAGAAGAAAATTGTTGAATACAAAGCGTCATTTTTGTTGGCTATGGAATAAAATTAAATCAAACTTCCAGAGTAGAATCACAAGTAGAAGTAAACAGCATAGAAATAATTTAAGTTCCCGATTTATCAATTTTATGCAGCTAACGTAAATGCACAGCTCATTGCAAAGAACTACCAGATTAAAATGATATAAATTTCGCTTCGTTTAGTTTCTTTTGCGCATACGGGAAATCGAACGTAAAATTTAGAAGACTTGGAAGAAGAATATTAATGCTGGGTTTACACTCGGTCAGTTATAGAACGACAAGTAGACAGCGCATGCGTAGGAAGAAACTTATTTTGTCATAATTTCATAAATGCTTGGCTAAAAATTGCCATTTTGGCGTCCCTGAGTAATACTTTTTCACTGTGCATCGTATTCAAATGATGGACGTTTACACA
The DNA here is from genome assembly GCA_026289955.1 of Argiope argentata. NCBI lineage: Eukaryota > Metazoa > Arthropoda > Arachnida > Araneae > Araneidae > Argiope > Argiope argentata. Next base: position 6,143,166 of record JAOUZG010053459.1, on the reverse strand, counting down.
AGGAAACAAGATTAAAAAATTTTTAAAAAAATGTCGGCATACCTAAATTGGATGGATGGATGGAGTTTTATGGCGCAAGAGCCAAAGCTGTCCATGCGGCGCCAAAACAAGTGGTACGTGTATATTGTCATATGATCTATTAAAGAAAAATATTTCCTGATGTTTAAAATACAAGCAACGGTTTGCACTTATAAAAACCAAATCTAGTAGTTCAAGGACAAAGATTTTAAAATTACGACTCTAATCACTGGAAAAAAAATTCTAAAAAATATTTAAAATCCTCATAGGATTCAAATAAAATGAATGCCGGCTTGCTGGCACAAAGGTAGCTCTTCTTCCTCCTGATCTGGGAGTCCCGGGTTCGAGTCCCGGTTTGGGCATGGTTGTTCTTCTGTGTGTTATCTGTGAGATGTGTGACAGTGCCCCCCCTGTAAAAAGGAACTGTGCAAGAAAATGTGGTGAGTGAGTAGCTAAGTCGTACTCATGGCTCTAGTTGGCGCTACTTCAAAAACCAGAGACGCTCCTTTCGGCTTAACCCTCTCTATGCCAGGCGGCCGGTTTCGGGCGTTTTGGGTTCGGTCGGTTTGGGGCGATGGCTTGCGTTTTAGGGGAGATGGGTTTTAAAATCGGCTACTGTGTTAAGAGTGCCATATACAGAAAAAAAACCTCGATGTCGACGAAAGCGCCTCCTATCGGTGGGGGTGATAGGGCGGTGACTAAGCTAACGAAAGAAGAAGCTTAAAAGGTTTGATTTACAAGCCAAATAACACCCAACCAGAAAAGAATTCCTGGTCCCCAGGAGATACTGCTGTGCGGAAGTGCTACATTCAGAAGGTCATTTGACCCACCCCCAATAAAACTTGCCCTTTCTCATTGTGGAGGCTTCTCGGAAACCGACGGTTTTGGGAGACATCACTCCCCCCCCCCTCACTCCAAACTTATTTGGAAACGTTACTCTTTGAGCTAGATATTTTAAATTTTCTGTGCTTGCACAGAAAATCATACTGAGGGCAGCGGGAATGTTATATGGACTCTTAGAAAATAAAATTCATCACTGATTAATTATTGAAGCACTTCGAGTTTGGGGCATTTAATTACTTTTCATAATTCTGTTAATATAATAGAATTCTGTAATTAAGAAGAAGTAATTAAATAAATTAAAATTTATAGAATTTTATTTGACACGACTTTATTTTTAACAATTATTGCGTTTATTAATCTTTGAATCCAGGAGGATGGGCAAGATCTATGTGCCTATGAAAATGTAAGAATTCGGACTCATATCCGAAGAATAGGTTCAATCCTTTATCTCAATAGTTTTATTACTAACAGTGAATTTTAATAAAATGTCCCTTTTTTAATTTTTTAAATAAATTATTTATTTAAAATATATATTGAATTGTCTTAAATGAGAAAGGAAATGAAAAAAAGTTGAATTTTTCAACTTGTGCAACATTGCCTGATGTTTCTGTGTAGCTGGGATGCTCCAGATTTCTGCCTGATTTTCGCAAAAAAGAGAATATCCTAAATTTTAATTAAATGGCTCATTTGTATCACATAAAAAAGAAAAGATAAATGTATTTAATTTGGAAATAACGTTAGGATGAATTATATTCATCAGTTTTCCTAAACGTGGGATATAAACAACTTAATACGATTTACATAAATTGGAAGGGAAAATAATGAAATTAATTGTAAAATGCACATATTGGATTGAATGACTCCTGGTTTTGAAATTTTTTAAACCATTAATCGTGTGATTATTTCTAAATTTATTTTATTTTAATTATTTATTGGATTTTGAAAGTACAACCATTCATCTGCTTAGCCAGGATTTGTTCATATATTTTGTATCAGAATCTGGAATATTTGAGACTGAAAATTCGTCTAATATTTTTTTACTTATAAATAAAAAAAATAATATGGAAACAAAAAAAGAAGTTAGAGATTTTTTAAAGAATGAATCTAATTTCTAAAGAATTTGTTTCAATATAATCTGGTTAGTATGGTCACTATCATTAAACACAAAGAAAAAGAACAAAAAGAGTAAATAACTGAAAAGTTTTCTATCTCTAAAAATCATCATGAATCAAGACTGTTCCGCATTTCTGAAAGCTTGTCAGCATTTTTGTTTATTTGTATGTAACTAAAGTTTTTTAAAAAGTTGTGAGAGATTCAATTAAATAATTTGGTAGGAATATTGCTTCGTACGAAATAGAAATTATGATTATTTCTATGCCACCAAGAATTGATAAACAAATAGTTGCAAATTATATTGTTATACAAATACTTACACATTAAAAAGTATTATTTTTTGTCATAAAAGCAATGACTAGCTTAGTTTTAGTTAATTTTTATAATTCAGATTTATGGTTGCTAAAATTTACTTAACTTGTTCTTGATTGCTTACACACACGAGTATATTTAAACTTCAAATTCTATGAGACATTTAACATTTACTACTTTTCTAAAAACCGTATACCATTCCGCATTTTGTGCAATGCATCTCTTTTAATTTTCAATAATCTCAACTAAAATAGGAACTTGAAAAACGAAAGTGTTTAAACTTCAACTAATACAAAAACTTTCTCATTCACTATTATTTATACGCTGTACAAATAATATTCTAATCTAATAATAATTAATTTTACTAATATTGAGCCTTATACATCCAATAATTCATTACATTAAAAAATAACAAGATTTTAAAAATTTATAAAATTTACAACGCTATAACTTCTGAAACTATAACAGCACAAAATAGATTTTTGCATCAGGATAAAGATAAAAAAAACAATCTTTTTAATGATACCAAAGTTTTCTTGAGACATCAATATTTTAAAGAAAAAATTTTAATTTCCAATCAACTAAATCATTAACTAAAAATGAATAATTTAGGAAAATTGAATGTCGTTCTTCTGTAAAAGCTGACGATTTTAGACCACTTCATAAGCGGTCTCAAAAAAAGATACGCTACCAGGATTTCTGGACAGTGATTGGCCTATGATTATGAAAATACTGTTTGTTCAAATATTGATATGTAAAAACTGACAGATTTGATAGCAGAAGACAGAAAGTTTATTTATTTAAAACTCGAAGTATGAAGATTATTTTTCAGAATATGATTCCTTAGGACAAAAGGACTGTGTAAAATGTAAACTTCATAATTTTTTATAAGAACATTTATTGACTGAAGTCAAATAAAATATTTATATTTGCATCATTTAAATGTTTTGAAAGTAAAATTAAAAATTGAATTTTAAGAAAAATCAGTGAAATTTCTGTTGAATAATTCTTTAAGATGTTATGAAAATTACAAAAGATTAAAATGAAATCTATGCCTATTTCAATGTATCATGTCAGAACGTCATTTCTTGAACGGCCAAGCACCACGTGCTCGTGCAAGCCAAATTATATTTTTATTCATTTTCATTGTTTCATTGAATTAATAACTTTAGTATTACCAACGATCCAAAAAACTTTGTCACGCATTAATTGTTTTAAAAAATATATCACGTTTCCTATTTATTTCGTTTCATACAATCAAGTGCTCAAAACGACATTTTTTCTAGGTCTTATTTGCTATAGTCATTAACTTATTTTTTTTTTAAATCAGAACTTTTGTAAATGGGATGGCAACGCGTTATTAGAAGCTAATTTTTCGAGATGATCGTGCAGATAATAAAATTTTAATTTGTCGCCTACGATTTTTTTTATTTTTCACTTACGGATTTTTGTCTACATCAATTCCCAAAATAACATCATGTTCTGACATGATAATATCTATAGCAAATATGAAATAAAAGAATATAACAGAGGAATTAAGCTTCCTTTGAATAAGTTTTGTTATGTAAACAAGTAAAAACAGCAAATTGTTAAAATAATAAAATTGCGATGCCGTCTTAAATATTCAAGTTGACTCACTCCATTGATCTAATATTAACTCTTAAGTAATGAGATGCATTATTATACAGTAGATGATTATAAAAATTCCTATTAGAGGTTAGAAATTTCGGAAATAATTGTAGTTTTGTTATAATTCCTTTAATCCCAAATTCAAAGCTGGATTTCCCTGAAGACTCGTCATGCATGAGGAAATGGTGTATGCCAAATCTGACACCGAGGGCCAAATGTCTTAACATTAATGTGGTGCTTAAATTTAGATAGAAAATTCCAGCTCACGTATAGTTCTCATCATCTGACCAGGATTAAAATTAACGATTCCGCCCCAAAATAACTTAGTGTTTTGTTATATAAGGACATATGACCGATTAAAGAAAAGATAAAAAGAGTAAAACTAAACAAGTGGATAGAGTTGAGTTGGGTTAAGGCCCATATTGGGATATATGGTAACGAAAAGGCGGATCAATATGCAGAGATGTCGGCACAGAAAAAGAGTGTGGATATCATTGTCCCCAAATCAAGTGGTGTCTTGAAATGGGAATTGAGAGAAGACATTAAGCTACAATGGTTTGGCAGATGGTATATGTCCCAAAAATGAAGAGTAACTTACGATTTTATTCCTGATCCAGAAATGAAAGTTAGAAGATTCCATCCACTGGTAATCCAAATGATATCAGGACATGGAAGATTCCCTGCATATTTCCAAAGATTTGAAAGAATGCAGGAAAATAAATGCTTGAGTGGAGGAATCGGTAATGTTTCCCACTATTTAAAGGAATGTACAGAAGTCTCTGAACATGGAAAACATCTACAAGTTGAAAATAATGACTTGAGTTCTGATGGTACCAAGTAATCTTAGGACTCTGAAGTGCATGATGTCTAAAATTGTCAGTTTTTTGCCAACAGTTTGAAAGTTTGCAGAGGAGGAGGTGGTCAGCATTTCACCACTTTGTGGAAAATTATCTCGAAGAGGATATCTGTTCGATAGATTTGGACAATGTAAGATTGGATATTGCTACAACAAACAGTCGGCCACAACAAATCCTGTCAATACTGCTACGTTCAGTGGTGGCGGGGTGGTCGGCTGTACAGAAGAAGAAGTGTTTGTTTTATTTTCAAATAGGACCTTAATGTAACTAAATAAAATTAGAAATTCACTGAGGTTTATTCACTTCTGATCCCTTATATCAGCTGTCCTCTATCAACTCTTTTCTTATACTGGGACGGTAGAGAGGAAGTTCCAATTCTCTGGCTAATTATAGAAATATATTTTATCTCATCTTTAAGCTCGAGATATAAAGCAAGCGTATTTAACACATACTATTTGATAAAACATCATTAAAATTGAAGATGAAATTTAACTACAAGAAGCTTAATATTGTCTGCTATTTGTCACATTTCCTCTTGCATTCGTTATTTGAACTGTTGAGCATTTTTCCGGTTTAGTTACGTTTCATTATATGAGTGTCCAGTTTTAACCCTCCGAAAAATAATTAGATGCAAAATTATTCACCTAATACAAAGATTTGTTTATTGTTATGAAAAATAAATATACATATTTCTTTTAAGTCGAATTTCCTTGAAAAGTTAATCTACGTCTCTTAACCATTATGTAGGCGTTTTTAACAATTAAATTTGAAAAATAAATAAATAAAATGTCAAAATGATGCATTGACTTGAATGTCGAATCACATTCGACATCGGACCGGAAAGGGTTAACGCAGTATCATGGATATTTTGAATCGAAGCTCGATGTTTTTAACCCTTTATCCACTGAATTATGTTGCCATCAATTTTCCAACTTCATTTTTGCACCAGTAGTTAAGTTTCCTTGTAGATAATCCCAGAGAAACCAAAAGAAAAACTTCAATTAATAGAAACATCTTAATTAATTTATTTATTAATTAAATATTTTTCATTCCTACTTTTAGTTTATATTAACCCGGTGCCTCTGACTCATCATTCAAGATTGCGCATCCTTTTGACATTTTATTTATTTATTTATTTTTCAAATTTAATTTTTTAAAACGCCCACATAATGGTTAAGAGATGTAGATTAATTTCTCAAAGAGATTCGACTTAAAAGAATTATTTATATTTATTTTTCATAGTAATTAACAAATCTTTGTATTTGTAGGTGAATAATTTTGCATCCAATTATTTTTCGGAATGCAAAGGGTTAATTTCTTTCTGTTTGGGTTACATTCTCCGTGTTTTTTAAAATTCTATTGACAAAAATACTCATATTACGAAAATATAATCCCGATTTAAATGGTACTTATAAGTAACATCAGTAGATCAGATCAACATTAAAGCTTGTAAGGCATTTCTATGGAAATCCTTAACATCTTCGTCCTATTTGAACAAAATTTTTAAATACATTGCATTCTTCTTACGAATGCATATGAAGCATGCCAGTTAATCAAAATAATTTATTAACTCATTAACGCAGCCGCCAAAAAAAAGTCCAGCTGTAGCAGTCACAGATTTCTATTAAATCGAGACGAATTGAATAAATAAATACTCTAAAATTATTACGGTTTGACATAAAACAGAATGATAGGTAAAAAATTTCATTTTTGTTTTCAAAGTTTGCTTTTCTTTTAAACACATCCAATTATTTCAAAATTAGAGTCCTACCGGTATAAATTAAATCTTTATTATTGCATTTTATAATATTTATATGTGAGAATTTCATTTAAAATACATTTAATAATTGATAATCACGTAGTTATTTTAAATATAATTATGTATGTCACGTAGTTATTTTAAAAGCATACCGCATGCAATTTGTGCACATCTCCATACTGCTTCATGCAAGCTGTTTTAACTTACAAAATACCATCAAAAACCATTTTTAAAAAAATATTTCTTTTTTTTTTATAAATGAGAATGTTTCAATAAATATATTTATATTTGAGAATCTCATTTAAAGTACATTTGATTATTGATAATTCTGTAGTTATTTTAAATATAATGTATGTCACTTTCTTATTTTAAAAGCATACCACATTTAATTTGTGCCCATTTCCATACTGCTTCAAGCAAGCTGTTTTAACTAACAAAATACCATCAAAACACATCAAAAATATATTAATATTTTTTTATAAATGAGAATGTTTTAATAATTATATTTATATGTGAGAATCTCATTAAATATTCATTTGATTATTAATAATCACGTAGTTATTTTAAATATAGTTATGCATGTCACGTAGTTATTTTAAAAGCATACCGCATGAAATTTGTGCACATCTCCATACTGCTTCATGCAAGCTGTTTTAACTTACAAAATACCATCAAAACAAATTTTTTTAAATCAAAATGTTTCAATAAATATATAATTCTTCTTTTTTCTTTATATGAATCGGATGCATTCAGCTTACCCTCACTCAATGCGTACGCACATATACTCACAAAAAATATCCTTTATTCAAATCTAAATCCATCAAACAGAAAATAACTTACAATAAAGCTGAATTTTAAAATTCATTTTTTATTTCTGGTAACGATACATGCTTATTGCATAAGTCTAAAAAGCTGCAATCGAATCCACAGAATTCGCAGGAAATTTTGATATAAAAACATTCAGGATGGAATATTCTATTGTATCATCTGAATCCGTTTCGGATTCTGATAGCCTGCTTGCAAAATCCTCGTCTTCTGCTGTTAAATCTGATGACTGATGAATTCAGCTTTCCTTTACTCAATGTGTATGCGCATATACTCACAAAAAAAATGTTTATTCAAATCCAAATCTATCAAACAGAAAATAACTTACAATAAAACTGAATTTTAAAA
>JAOUZG010053459.1:6105708-6135452 GCA_026289955.1 Argiope argentata | reverse complement strand
AAATCTATCAAACAGAAAATAACTTACAATAAAACTGAATTTTAAAATTGATTCTTTATTTCTGGTAACGATACGTGCTTATTGCATAGGTCTAAAATGAATTTTCTGCAATCGAATCCACAGAATTCGCAGGAAAATTTGATATATAAAGTGTCATTCAGGATGGAATATTCTATTGTATTATCTGAATCCGTTTCGGATTCTGATGGTCTGCTTGCAGAATCCTCATCCTCTGCTATTAAATCTTCAGGACACGCATAAAGAAAAATGTCATCCAACTTTATTTGCTCGTCATCTGTCAACTGGAAATTAACATGATCAACATCCTTTAAGCTAGCCATTAACAAGTTAATTTCTGGTACGACAAAAGATAACATATCTCTTCTTGCTTTGCTGCAGCATTCTGTAGCAAGAATAGAATTTAGATTGTCACAGTAGCATTCTAAAGTCTTAAGCTGATATCTATCGTTAAAAAAGTCTTTGTAACATCTGTCATATACAGCTACGAGTGCTAATGATGCTATCTTCGGAAAAGTGAAACACTTGGTTGTGCAAAAGTTTGCACGAATAACTTGTTTTATCAGAGTGCAAACTAGCATAAAATGTATGTAGGTTGGATATTCGGAGAGTTTTACGCATCTTGATAAAACAACTCTCAGAAAGAAATGGGAAGAGAAACTCTTTTCGCTAGTGAATATCGTATCAACAGTAGATTGAATTTCCTTTTCAAATATATCGTGTAATTTCATCATTAATATAAAGATAACGAATTGGTTTTTATCCATTAATTCAAATTCGGACTCGTAGGCACAGAGATCGGTACTATAAATCAAACATAAATAAGCTGAAAACTTCTCGATACAGAATGCCATTTTGGAAATCCAAAGCGAAGCAATTCAATCGGTTGTTGGCTGAAACTTGAAGCAAAATATTATTTGAGATTGCAGATGGCGATTTAAAAACTCAAATTTTTATTTATTCTTATTTAGTCGATAGAGATTGGCTGGACGACTATGGCTTCGAAATTGCTAGTAACATACACGGAGTCAATCGAGCTTCTCAGATCACAAGAAAAGAAATGACTTTATAATTTCGCTAAGGTCTTATACTGGATGGAAATAGAATCCCAGTGTTTGAAATACATATTGAACGAATATTATCGAAGAGATTGAGGTTTAAGTGATTTGGCGAGATTTATAATGAGCATTATAACACTGCGCCAAGATTGCAAGACCGGGCTTTAAGTTTCAATTTCGTTCCATTATCAATATATTACTGAACATTCTTTTTCGAACTTGTTTCTGAATTTGTGTTTTCAAATCTGTATGGCATCATAGTGAAATTGATTGTTATAATTCCTTAAATATTTCTCATGATGATGATTTCATATTTAGAATAAAGTTAGTAATGAATGAATATTTAGCATTGATAAGTTTTGTTACGTAATATTTCCAGTAAAAGTTTAATCGATTTAATGTATTAATTAATAAATAAGTATTGAATTCTATTGGTTGAAGCTTTGTTTTAGTCTGCCATCAAATATAGCTCAAATATGTTAACTAAAAAAACTAGAGGAATAACTTTCTCAAATACTCTAATATTGATTATTGTTTGTTTGTTGAGTTGTACATCTACTGCAGAATTTTGTCAGAAACGGAAATTGAAAATAACGATATATTATCACCTATTAAAGAGTTTAATTAAATAGCTTTTTATAATTTAAAGTATTATTATTGCTAATAAAACAATCAATTTTATTTTTAAGGTTAAATGTGAATAAATAATATTTATCCTATTGCAATTCTTACCGAATTATGTAATTTTAAAATAGTCTGTTTACGAATTTTGCCAGAATGAAAAATAAAATATTAAATAAATAAATAACTAAAAACATCTGCTCGGTTTTTTTTAATTGTTTGCTTTAATTGCACAGTTTATTACTATTATCATATCCTTTTTTTCTGTTATTAGAGAAGACGTAATCTCGGATCTTTTTCTCTGTGTATTCTCTTTTTCTGTGATCTTACCATTCTAAAAGAATTCTTTGCGATTTACTGTTCTTTTCTTGGATATTCTGTAATTATTCGATAAGATTGTGAATGTTAATAATCTGATATCTCAAGATTGGAATAATCAGAAATATATTTCGGAATTCGATGGCTACGAAATATTAACGAAGTTTTCATCATTGAAAAGCCCCATTTTTTATTGGAAATTGTTCCAGCTCCAATGAAGAATTAGGTAAAAATACTTATTCTTTCACCTTTCTTTTTAGGAAAGGCATGTATCTTTTGTAACGAAGCTATTGAGAAAGGTTTCTTTAATTTTCTCCTGTGCTGCTTTTATTATTCTCAGAATTCTTAAGTTTAATGATCTAGCAAAGCTTCTAGGTTTCTGCTCCTGCTGCTAACGAAGGCATAGGTTGTTTTATTTTAAGGTAAAATTTCCTACTGGTGCCTTTTTCAAATGCCGAAGGCATCGTATGTTCGAATTTCATTATCTTAAATGCAAACCGAAGTAAATGGATTGCAAAAATCGTTATTTCAGAATTCGAAGGCGATGCAGCAATTGTGACCCATAAAGTTTCAAAAAGAAATGCTCAACAATTGTGATCAATTAATTTAATAATTTTTATAAAAATGACAGTTAACTGTAATTGTTTCACAGAACGATTTATGTGGTCAATCATCTTGATTGGCGACTTTGTACTATTGGTATCCTTGGAGAAATAAGAATTATATTAAACTAGGATTTTGCCATTTAATTTAATTGGATTGTTTTTGGCTGTAATAAATTTAGATATTAGAATTTTGACATTGTAATGAACATATTTTTTTAATATTTTTTATTTACGGAAAATCTATTAAACAATTCCATACTATGAAATATTTTTGTTTCAATTAAAAATTAAATTGGGAATTCAGTTGTTGTTGTTGTTGTTGGGAATAGTATATGAATTATAAATATTAATATTTTTAAATTTTTTTCTTTAAAAATATATACTTTGGACTATACATATTGTAGACAAATGCCTACTTGGAAGTTAATAATCCATTTCTGGTTAAAGGGAAGATTAATGTGATCCCCGAGTTTCTCGCCAATATGGCAACTGAACGGAACGTTCTAGAAACCCTAATGCTATTTTGTTTATTACTTTTAACAATGGTTGAGTTGAATATGATCTACGACCATTTTATGAAAAAGGTTTAAATAAAAAAAATAAAAAATGTCGATTAAAAATTTTAGTTTTGTTCTTTATTATAATTAAGAGAATTTTTTAGAAATATTAAGACACTGGAATTTTATTTTTAATGTGAACAGGAACAGAAAGTCATTATTCTTTTGCAATTTTTAAGTTAATATGCGCTTTAAAAAATCGTCTGAATTCGTATTTTACGAAATCGTCTGTATTTTTACATTAAAATTCAAATGCAATGGAATTCTCCGCAGTATTTTTTTTTCTTTCTAACGGTTGGTTTCCTTGATAATTTGTTATGTCTGTAATTGAGCAAGAATGGATGTCCAGTAAATGGAATGGTAGACAGTTGTTCGAACTTGCAGAGTGGATGAAGGGTGATTGGATTATATATATTTCTTACAAGTTGATGAAATTTGGAAAATTTACTTGTTTGAAATTTTGTATGGTGAGTGGTTTGATTGCTATTTTCTCCATTCTATCTCCTCTTTCGATTATGTAACGTTCCTATTATCCACACAGTCCTTAAGTTCAATGTGCTAGCGAACCTACCAAGTTCCTGCTCCCGCCGCTGCTAGCGAAGCCGTAAGATGTTTCTTTAAGTTAAAAAAATTCTACCCGGTGCCTTCTACAGATGCCAAAGTCATCGCATTCTCTAACTTTTGATTTGAACCCAACAGACTGTTTTATTTCCAGACACACAGCAGGTCTTAAAACATTCTATATCAATCAGTGCCGGCTTTCTGGCACAGAGGTAGCGCGTCTTCCTTGTGTTCTGGGAGTCCCGGGTTCGAAACCCATTTTGGGCATGGTTGTTCTTCTGTGTGCTATCTGTTAGATGTGTGACTGTGCCCCCCTGTAGAAAGGGTCTGTACAAGCAAATGTGGTGAGTGTATAGCTAAGTTGTACTGTTGGCGCTACTTCAAAAAACAAGAGACGCTACTTTCGGCTTAAATCTGCGGCTGTATCAGCGGGAGGCTTATCCATAGGCAAGTGACATAAGTAACAACAGCATACTAATCGGTAAAAGATCATAATTATATTGTGGACAATGGCAACCGTAACTGTTCCACAGGAGTGTTTGTTTACTTTGTCATCCATCTTTATTGGCGACTTGGCATCTTTGGCGCAGCAAGGGTAACACTAAACTTCACTTTGACCTCCGTTTCTACACGGAACTACTTAGACATAATATAAAAAAACATTTTCTTTAAAGTTAAATGGTTCAAACATGAAATCGAAGAATGAAAAATTCTTAAAATAGATAAAATTTTTATTCTTTTCCTTTCTGCACATGAATGTGTCCCCGAAGTCAAATTAGTAATTAATGGCGGGATTTTATTCAGATCACGTGATCTTTCATTGCCGCTTGCTATTGTCCTTGTGAAATCGAGATTATGACTCAAATGAATTCAGCTAGAACCCACACTTTGTATTTTACAGGAACTATATCTCAACAATTCACTAAGCTAAAAAAAAATTTATTTAGAATTTCCTCTGAATCTGCTGTATAATGCAAAACAATCAAGTATGATATTTTGTATCAAAAACTGTTTGTCTTACTTATGTCTGGTACATTCTACAGAGCAAGAATTTCTCGATTTTGATATCATTTCACTTGGCATACCTGAAAGCATCGACGATATAATTCTAGTTATTTTAAGACTGAGAGAGCTTTATAGTGAAGAAATCGAGTCAATTGTCGATAAAACAGTAGGAAATAAGGATTTTTTATCCCCTCAATTTTATGCAAATGCTATTCTTAGGAGATGTGTGAAATTATCCACGAAGCCATCAGAATGGGATTTTATACTGATTTGCACTTTGATAAGTGATATTATCTCTGAACATTATCTTGTTACAGAATGTTTCACTTTTGCGAATTTAGGATTGCAGTGTCTTTTGCAAGTATACGACAAATGTTACAAGGAACTCTTCGTGAGCATGGATGAATACCAAGCTCTGACCTTGTATTGTAGAAGTTTGAATCCCTGTCTTAGTTTAGAAGAGTACGACTGTGAAAACTCTCCTCCACTTTATGCCAAAGAGCGTATTAGCTCATTAATCGAAAGCCTGCAAGATATTGATGAAGCGAACTTTCAATTTACAGATTCCGAGCAGGAAATGTTAGGCGCTTTAATTGTTTCCATCCAAGTTGACATTACCATTCAAGAAGTAAAAGGCAGTTTACCTGAATCATCTTCACACAATGAGACTAGTTGTGAAGAAACGACTGATTGTTCAAACGTACCAGATAAGACTAGTTGGGAAGAAACGACTGATTGTTCAAACGTACCAGATAAGACAAGTTGGGAAGAAACGATTGATTGTTCAAACGTACCAGACAAGACTAGTTGGGAAGAAACGACTGATTGTTCAAACGTACCAGACAAGGCTAGTTGGGAAGAAACGACTGATTGTTCAAACGTACCAGATAAGACTAGTTGGGAAGAAACGACTGAGTGTTCAAACGTACCAGACAAGACTAGTTGGGAAGAAATGACTGATTGTTCAAACGTACCAGATAAGACTAGTTTCGAAGAAACGACTGATTGTTCAAACGTACCAGATAAGACTAGTTTCGAAGAAACAACTGATTATTCAAATGTATCAGACAAGATTAGTTGGGAAGAAACGACTGATTGTTCAAACGTACCAGATAAGACTAGTTTCGAAGAAACAACTGATTATTCAAATGTATCAGATAAGACTAGTTGTGAAGAAACGACTAATTGTTCAAACGTATCAGATAAGACTAGTTGTGAAGAAACAACTGATAGTCCAAATATATCAGATAAGACTAGTTGTGAAGAAACGACTGATTGTTCAAACGTATCAGATAAGACTAGTTGTGAAGAAACAACTGATAGTCCAAACATACCACATAAGACTAATTCGGACGAAACAACTGATTGTTCAAACGTATCAGTAAATCATTCATCTCGCAAAGATCGAATCTGCATTTTCTGCGGATTCAGATGCTTTGAAATCTTACTCTCATACAAAAACGAACTTTTGCAGCTACGGAAAATAACTTGTAAGTCTACTTTATAATGCATAAATTCAGGTTAAGAACTTGAAAATTAATTAATGTTTTGTGCAGAGATTTGAAGAAAACAAATTTATTAATTTGTGTCAATTTTAAAGGATGAGAAATAGTAGAAAGTATTTTAATAGTAAACACCTATTAAGTGTTCTCCGTGTTAATGTACGACGGCCACCCAATATGAAATCATAGGAGGAATATTTTAAAATGAGACATTAGATCTTTTTTAATATTAATGTATTTAAGTGGAATTTTAATCTAAAATTAATCATTTTTATAACTGATTAATTTCAGGAACACGAAGTGTATGTACATTGTTTTATGTTTTTAAACTGAATTTAAATGTTTTCTTGTTAAATAAAAAAATACGAAAGTTAAATGTTTCTTATTTTTTCTGAATTTTTATATTCTAGTACATAATTAGAATCAAATGTAGTCATTTCGGGAAACTTCAATGAACAGTTTTGCAAATTGAATGCTAATGTGCATATGTGAGAATTGACGGTCTGATCACCACGCAAAATGGGATTAAATCGTATCATTCACAGAGTTTAATGTGATATGATCAAGAAACTTGTAAACCATTGAAAGATATCAAGGGAAAATTTCAGAATTTATTTATCAAGTCCATATCCGTTAAAAATAAAGATGTTGACAATCAGAATACATTGCGCATACGTGAATTTTCAACTCCAGTAGGGACAACGCATTACTGATTAGAAATTTTTAATTTCCTTTATTCAGCTCTATTTTAATTTAAAAGTGCTTCAAAATGAATCTGAAAGATCGATCAATTTTATAACAATTATTTTAAATGCATAAAACTCTAAGAAAATAAAAAAAATCGTTTGAAATAACCAGTCGAAAACATGTTAAGCCTTACTTCATTAGCTTGGGGGAAAATTACTCATTTGATGGTGGGAAAATGATTATTTTAGGCTGGAAAGTTAGTTTTTAATTAATTAACCACTTAATTAACAGGAAAAAGTAGTAGCCCGTGTCCTATTCCAGACTATAATCTATCTCTGTGCTAAATTTCATCCCATTTCCTTCAGCCGTTCTGGCGTGATTGAACCCCATCATCCATCCAAACTTTCACATTTATAATATTAGTATAGATTATCCGGTTTTAATTCTTTTAAAGGCACTTCATCCCTTTGAATGCAATAATGTACCTGACATGTACATCATAGTACTGAATTTTTAGTTTTAAGTATACAGTTAAGTGAAAGCATTACGTAATTTCAAATCCAAAATTTGTATTGAAATATTTCAATAGCTCAAATGTTCCTTATACTATGATAGGAATTAAAATAAAAAAAAGTAAATGTCGTCTAATTAGGAAGAAAATTCATAGGTCAAGGATTTAATTGATAGGAACAATTCGTTCATCGAAACATTAGTAAAAATTACTTGTTAGCATGCAAATCAGAATCGCTGATCTTTAATCTCTCAGAATCCTTTAGATCTGAATGTTGTTATAGTTTGGTTTAAATTTCTGGTTATATATACCCTGGATAAAAGTGGAAAAATTTCGCCAATCTAAATTAAAAATAATAATTATAAATAAATTCTTATATGGCCATTTGAAAATGTTGTTATTAGTGGCACTAGTCATGGACACGATTCACCAAGGCATCAGCGAGTTTTAACCCTTAGTAACCTGATTTTCGAAAGTGATTTATTTTTAATATTACTGTGTTTGCTTGAAAATAAAACAATAATGACATTTGATTTTTTTAAAATTTCGTTGGAAAGAATATTATACAACAGTAAAATACATACAGCCAACCTATAAAAAAACCCCAATAGTAATGTGAACATTCGGTTTAAAAGATTGGTATCAAAATTGAAACTCTAGGTTATTAAGGGTTAAGCCGAAAGGAGCGTTTCTTGTTTTGAAGTGGCGCCATCTAGGGCCAAGAGTACGACTTAGTTACACGCTCATCACAGTCGCTTTTTACATTGGGGGGGGGGGGGGTACACCTTACAGATAGAACACAGAACCATGACAGAACCTGGGATCCCCAGCTTTCGGGGAAGACGCGTTACCTCTATGCCAGGACGCCGGCATTCGAAAATGTAGGTGGATAAACCTTAAATAGTTTTAATGTGATTTTTTTAAATTGAAATAAAAGATTTTTATGTGAACAGTACCGATTTTTTTGTAATTAAATCCTTTTATAATTCAATATCTAGATTGTTAGCGAAGAATTAACATGTGTATGCCAGGAAATAGCTATGTTAATCAAAAGATCGCTAGCAAAGACTTATATGGAACCAGTTTCGAACCCAAATCATCTTCCTGATGAGGCACTTTGACATGCCCCTATGCGTTAACCACTTAACATGTGTCCTTTGTAGATAATTTCACGCAAAAATCGGAGATCTCGAGGTCGTTTTGGTTTCAGTTACGGAAGGTCAGACTCGGTGCAAGATCTGATTCCTCAGAAAAGTCTTTATTTATATGGAACTAGGATGTCGAAACTGGATAGAAATAAATTCCCACTTGGAGAATTTTAGAGAAAGAATAACAATTAAATTCTAATAAAAGTTTAGATACTATCCTTTCTTTTTGGAAACAGCTTGCCATTTGGATACAATTATAACTAACAAAATTTGAGGCAAAATAGCCTTTGCCAGAAAATGAAATGAAATGAATGAAAATTCTGCTAAATTAAATAAGCTCACCAACTGAAATAAAAGCTTAATTTATTGTCCTTTTTTGTTCAGTAAAAAAATATTTTTATCGGCAAAATCGTACGAGACATTTTCCTATATCGAGTTACAGCGATAGATTTAGATAGTTGTGGGCCAGTCTACATTACGAGGTTCATTTTTGATAAGAAAGTCAACTTTCAATACATTTATGCTGATGATTTATTTTACGTTACAATTTTATCATAACTTTGTTTTTGTGATGAGGTTTTTTGGCGTCACCAAAAATCCGTAGGCGAAAAATTGAAATTTTATTATCTGCTCTAGAATCTTCAAAAATCAGCTTTTCATAATGTGTTGCTATTGCATTTACAAAAGCTCTGGTTTAAAAAATTAAGTTAATGATTACTGCAAATAAAATCTGAAAAAATGTCATTTTGAGCATGTGATTATATGAAATGAAACAAATAAGAAATGGGATATTTTTTTAAACAATAAATGCGAGACAAAGTTTTTTGGATCGTTTGCAATACTAAAGTGACTCATTCGATGAAACAATTAAAATGAATAAAAATGTAATTTAACTTGCACGAGTACATGGTGCTTGGTAGTTCAAGAAATTATGTTTTGACATGATACATTGAAATATGCATAACAGATTTCATTTTAATCTTTTTATTTTATTGACTTTGAAAACATGTAATTCTTTTATTTATCAATAATGATTCGACTGCACACTATCAATTCAAATCTGTACACCATACAATTGAAGCATAGATTCAGTTTTGTCAATATTGTTAACCGAGAGTGCAATGAATTACAAGATGAAATGTTAATATTATTCAAATAACATTTTATATTTCCTAGAATTAAAATTTGTTAACCAATTTATTTAACAACTAGTTAAAAAAGCAAAGTTTAAAAAAATGGTCACAACGTAATGCCAAACAAAGTGCCACCAGAAAATTGGCAACCTCGCAAAGCGTCAAATAATTTGTATATCCAAGTTTAGTCTGGATAACTTAATGTGACACTTTATAAAGTTACATCTAAACAAAATCTTTTTGTTTTGGCATCAGGAGAAAAAACAGCCAAAATAGTTTACAAAAGAAATAGTATGAAGCAAAGTGGATTTTATTTTCATATCTAAGTATAAAATTAATAATCAAGTGCGGAATAGTGGGTGCCATGACTTATTTGAAAAAGGCTTTTCTACCCCATAATTTTAGTGAATTGTTTTGTCTATGAACATAGACTATTAAAAATGATAAAAAATCGTTATTTCTGAATGTCTGCTATAAAAATCATTTTTGATGATGACATGTGCTTCATCTCTGCCAATCATCCAATCGCATTAGGGCTAAAAAAATTGAATTTTTATTAGTGCAATCCATAAGACTGTAATTATTTATAAGTCGCAAAGATAATTTTTAGTAATAACTTAATTTTCTTCAATAAATAACCAGCAACTTATGTTTAAAAAAAATCGGAAGTTGAACTGAAATTTGTGTATGAGTTCCTTTCCTAAAGATTCTAAAAATCCCTAATCATCATTAATTACAATTGGTTAATTTTTTCATGTTATTCTATTTTTTATAAGATTAATGATATAATTCTTGATAATATTAATTCCTGAAAGTAGAAATCACCTATGTCATGTATAGTATATAATAAAGAAAACAGGACAAAATCAGATCAGTTGATCATTTATTTCTTTTATATGTATCCAGGAAAATCATCAACAAAATTGCATGTAGTCAAATTATATATATAAAAAATAATTAGGAAATGACAAATACAATATTAAATTAGCAAAAATTATCACAATGACAATTTTGAAAAGGGTTGCACAATAAAAAAAAAATTAGTGAAGTATAGAAAGCTTAAATTAAAATATTAGCTTAAGTAAAACAAAATAAAAATTTGCTGAAAAAATTTCATATATTTCTAAAATGCTATCAATTAATAATACATAATCAGTTGTTTTTATGTTTAGAATATTGATTTTTGTTTGTCAAATTTGTGTCAACATCTACAGTCTATCAATACCATTTTTAATAGACTGTGATTATTACGTAGGAATTTAATATTAAAAATTACAGGTCACATTTGCAAAATATACTAATTTAAATTCGTCAGTCCATGAGGTTAAAAAGTGTATTATATATGTATATACCCATTAAGCCAGGTACTAAAAAGCTTCTTAATAACTGACAGTGAAATAATTAACATTATTATTAATTACTATTATATACTTAAAATTACCCAATGAATTAATATAAATGAAATTAATGCAACCTTGAGAAATATATTTGGAAAAAGGTAACAAAAGATTCTGCTTTTTAAAAGTAAAAGCAAAGAAATACTCTAATCAATATACGTTAATATGAAGATATCTGGAATGTTACGAGTTCGGTAAATAGCTGAATTTTTTTAACAAATCAATTTTGAATCTTTATTTCTATGGGTCTTGTTTCCTAAATAAAGCATAACATTATTCTTCAAAATATACAATTCCCTCATATAATAAATTATAATTCAAGAATTCTTATTTTAATAAATATTTTTATAAATTTCTATAGTTTTGCAAAATAATTATCTGCATTTCTAATTGAATACTTTTACACAGGATGCGTTTAGGTTTCCAGCACCCAAACCTACCATCAGCTCGTCTTTTTTTTTTCTCCCATCACATTCCCAACACATCAAAGAATCCAGAATGTAAAAAGGAATGTCAAAACTTCAGTCATTTGTACATAAAGTTATTAAGATTATATAACAAACATATATGAAATATTCATTATTACAAAAATAAAGAAATACATCATTTATACAAATAGAAAAAAATTATGCATGAAATTAATAGATAATTAAATTATAGAAAATTAGTCAATTAATTTATTATGATATAAGCTACATATAGAAAAAAGTATTCCAATAACTGAAACAAAAATTCCCTAATAAAAATTAATATCTTAAGGTTTTTGAATAAATCTGCATTATAAACATTTCATATAAATATTTTGATTTTAATATCACCAAAATGGGCTTTTAAGGATAAATTTGGTTTTTGAACTATCAATGATAAATGATGTTATTTTGATAAAAATGATTATAAATTTTAAAAAAGTCTTAAGAGCATAAAATGTTTGGTTTTTATAAATGTAAATCTATTAGGGATTTTTTTTAAAAAATAATTTGCTCATATCTCAAAATTTATTTTTTAATTCTAAAATATGTTTTTTCCTCATTCAGCTAATAGAAGTAACATTAAAAATTACAGCAGAAACAAGACATATTTACTTCTGTCAAAATTCAAAAAATAAATATTAAACAACACTAAGAAAAAGTTTTCACAAATAGGCTGCACAGAGGTCCTTTACTTTTTCTCATCAAGAATACAACCTATAACTTTACTTAAATAAATTTATTGTTTTTGTAAAAATAAGAATGAAATTCTGTTATTAAGAAATATAAAGTATTAAAACATACATAAATACACACTAAAAGACAAATTTACAATATATAATAGAAGATTTCAACCAATATTTCATCAGAATTACAATGTAACACTAGCTTCCAAAAACTGATAATCTTCATCACTGAAAGTAACAAGAATTGGAATACAGAGGAATAAAATCTACAAAGCAGTTTGAAATCACTCAAGTTGTATAAAGTACTGATTAATTATATCACAAAATCAAGCATTTAAAAAAAAATCTAAATACGCTTAAATGATGTAAGTTTCTCTCATGATATAATAACAATGCTGATGAAGGCATACACATGCATATATAAAATTACAAATTTATAAGTTTACAAAAAAAATTCAACTTGCAAATAATTATCTTTCAATACAAAAAAGAAAGATATATGTTGAAAGCAGCAGATTTGCAGTTGAATATGCCTTGTATTAAATAAAGCGAGAATGTTGCAAGTGTTGACTATAAACAAATAATTACATGATTTTATTCACTGAATCACATACACTTGAATTACTCATAACTTCTAATCGGTGAACATGACATTCTTGACACAGAAGATGATTATCCAAGGGATAACACCTCTTGTCCGGCTCATCGGTTAATTGCAAGCCACAGTCCTGTAAAAAGATCAATGCAAGTTAATGATTACATTTGTGAATGATCTGCATACCAAAAATAAACTTAAAAGTACAAATAATGTCTTTCAAAATATGTTCATCCTGTATATATTTTTAAGGCTTTTAAACACAAAAACTAACTTCTTAAATAAGAGCTATAAAAATCCTTTAAAATATTTATATTTTGAAAAAAATATGGAAACAAAGCAAATCTTAAAATGAAATCATATGATTTATAAGATTGATGGTTAGATTGAAAATTGATGACCAGATTTGAAAATGTTGGATGAATACAAGAATTATAAGATCAGTAATTGTAAGATATATATTGTAATATGCAACTTTGACCAATAATCTCAGAACAAAAGTTATATCTTTATGTAACGTGCACTACATACAAACAATCTAAGAGATTAGGCTACAAAAAACAAAAAAATTTATTAAAAAAAGATAGCTCTGTTGAATCTACAAGAAATAAATTAAAACAATATGAAAATTATAATTTAAATATCAATAATGTTTACAATGAAAATTGTGAAAACTGAATTTGAATATAAAAACATAGTAATAATCTTTAAAAAATATGATTAAAACAACTAACAAAGATTTTTTTATACTTATAAGATAATTTTGAAACAAATGATCTATCTTGACACATATAAAAAATGTTAATTAAAATTTAAACATAATTTTTTTTTTGTAAATTCCTTTATAAATATATTCTGAAATAGGATTTTTGCATACTGACACTTAACAGCATTATTTTATAAAGAAAAAAAAATCTATAAATAATGAATTTTAATACAAAATTTTGGTAAAAAAGATTTTAAACATACAGAAAGCTGAAGTATTAAAACATTTTACCTCACACACGTAACAGTCAACATGAAAATCTCTGTCCATTGAAACAACTCGAACTGTTTCATCAGTTCCCTAAAAATAATAAATGACCATTAATTGAGAAAATTTTAATAAACACTTAAATTAGATGCACTTTTTATCTGACATCTTTACTTTACATTAAATAAGAAAATATAAATTTTTTAAAGCTAAATTAATAGCATGATCTCTTATGAATATTTATGTAAAGCAATAGCTTATCAAACTTTTCTCTGTTCTCTTTAATTCAGTGTTTTCCAACTTTTTTTTGTGCCTAGCCCCACTTTAACCTTTCTAAAGCTCCCCCCCTACCATGTAACATATATAATATAAAACATTAAAAAATTGATTTGTTCACTTAAGAAACATAAATGATGGATTCTAGGAATAAATCACTATGAAATTGTTAACAAAACACAGTAAGTAAAATATTTCAAAACATATAATGAAAAAATGAAATTCTAATAATTTTAATACTTATTTTTTATATTAATTTGTGTTTTTAATTTAGTGAGATCCTTGTGCTTGATACACAGAAATTTTATGTTAGGTTAAAATTTGGTTAGTTTTAGTCTTTAAATTAGAGTTACAGTTGTATCAAGTCCATTTTCCAATCCCCCCCCCTGTAGGACGTGGGCCCCATGTAGGGAAATACTGGTTTGATTTCTAAAGGATCAAATTAGCTTTACTTACAAAAAGTAAATGAAATGATGTTAAACCCATATAATTTATGAAACTGTTTTTTCTAGTTTTACTGATTAAAGATGGATATTAACAATGAAAATAATCTTCCTTCATATTTTATTTGTAGTTAAAAAATAAGTAATTATAACTATGCACAAGGCAATTTTTTTCCCAAATAAATAACCTGAGAAAATAGTAAGCAATGCATATTTTGTGATATTTAAATTGATAAGTAAATATAAACTAGCTTCATTAGCTTTTTAATAGCGTCTTTTACCACAAGCCTTTTCACCAATCTTAATGCTCAGTAAAATTACAATAATTAAATAATTTATGTAACTGCTATTTTAATAGCTTCTTCATCAAAATATTTTTTTTTAAATATTTAATACTCAAATTTCAATAGTCATATAATTCCCTCATAATATTATAAAGGCCTTCTGCCACAACATAATATTTATCTCTCTATAACATTATGCCTTTGCATTAAAATACAGTTGTCAACACAATGCACATGTGTAAATTTTTAATGCCAGTTATGGTAATGCAAATGTATGAATTTTCTACTCCAGTTGCCAAATTAAAAATTTTGAATTTTCCTTATTCTGGTTTATTTTAAATTAAGAGTACTTCAGAATAAATTTGGAAGGTCAATAATTTAACAATATTTAATTTTAAATGCAAATGTTAAGAAAACGAACAGAATCATTTGAAATAATCAGCCAAAAACATGTTAAGCCTAACCTTGTTAGTGTAGGAGAAAAATTGACACCTTACTCATTTGGAGATGGGGAAATTAAAAGTTTTTTTGACAAAAAAATTAGTTTTTAATTAATAATAACAATTCAACATTTTGTAGTGGACCTAATTGTGAATCTAAACCCTTCTTGAATCCACTTGAACATACACAAAAAAAATTTCATCAAAATTGTTTCAGATGTTTAGGAGAAGTTCAGTCACATACACACATAAAAGAATTATATATATAAAGATATATAAATTTTTCAAACATTGAGGTTAACAGAAAATGATAAAGTCTGATATATATCTGCATCACAAGTAAAACAATTTAGATAGCTTTCATAAATTAATGTTTTGCACATATGGTTAACTTTCCATCATAAAATGATGGCAAATTTAACTGCAATATTTTTTTAATTATATATATTTATGTTTTCTTAAGAATACAGTAAAAATCTTCATATAGATACTACCATAATATAAAATCAGAAGGGAAAAAAATATAGAATTCTTGAAACTATTTACATTACAAGAAACATATTCATTTTTAAAACTTCCTCTTGTTCTAGAAATTATAATTTATTTGATTGCTATTATAAGTCATTATAAATAGAGATGCCATGGAATGATCAAAATAAATAAACTGATCACATATATGCCAAAACAAAATGATTTCAAATTCATTCATTTGCTAATTTTTATTTTAGAGTATTATTTAATTTTATTAAATAATGCTAATTCTGGTAATGTAAAGAAAAAAATTTATTTCACATTAGTTAACACATATTTGATTAATATTATATGCAATATAAAGGAAAGTGTGCAGAGTCATTCAATATGTTTTTTATTGCAATACCAAAGTGTAATTTATATAGTGGTTAATAACTGATGATAAGATTTTCTAAGACAATAAAGTTCATACAATTTGAAAATATTTGTTACCTTTTTTTAATTAAAAAAAATATTTACAATCTATTTAATACACCGAATAAAACAAATTTTTTAATAGCTGTAATTAAAAAAAATTAGTTAAATGTTGGAGCTGGCAAGATATTTTAAACATCGTTGGAGCTCGCAAGATAGATTGAGCATTACATTGTACTAAAAATACTCTGGGCATTAAACATTACCATTAAAAGGGAAATTTTAAATAAGTATTTTCTTCGGCAAGGTGCTTACACAGTCGAGAAAAATATGGAACTATACAACAAATTAATTAGCAAAAAATAAGAGAAAAACTCCAATAGAAAATCAAAACATATATATTACCTCAACAGGAGTAATAGCATGCCCACATGCAGCACACTTTGGAGCGAACATTCTAAAATAAAGATAAATAATTATTAAAATACATGTTCCAGAACCAAATGTATAGCAGTCAAATCTAATTCCCTAATGTATACTGTATAGTGCATTCTCTACCAAACACTAAATATTAGTCAATAAATTTCAATTTTGCACTAATAACAGTCATTTCAATAAGATAATTGTTCTTGATCGAAACAGTTAAAATACATGATTATGATACATTTTCTCCATAAAAATATTTATTAGCACAAGAATATATTTGAATAATTATTGAACAATTTATTATATTTAAAAAAAAAGAATAAATACTAAGCATGTTTAAGGGAAAAACATGGCCTTCAGTTGACAGGAGAACTACAGACTTGTAACTAACAATAACATTTGTTAAAGTCACTTTTCTACAACTGTTTTGCTTTAAAATTATTATTATTTTTGCAAACTTTACTAAATGAGAATAGCAGTTGCAGAAAATTACAATACTACATAAATAAAAAAACAAAATTCTTGATGTCAGTGCATTATATATATATATATATATATATATATATATCTCAACACTGAGGAAAAGTACTAACCTGAAAATTTATACATTATAAATAGACTGATATTCCATTAATTTTATCAGTGACTCATTTTTCTTTCATCAATTTTAGTGATAGAATTTATATGATAAGAGTAAAGGAATAAGGCATAACAGCTCTAAAAGCTTTAATCTATTATTTTTACAATAACAAACCAATTCTAATAATTTTTCATGCAAACTAACTAAATGAAAGGGGGAGGGGAAAGGAAAGAGAAAATATATAAACATGACAAAGAAAGTAATGAAAAAATTTTCCTGCAAAAAATATTGTTTATATTTCTCTTAAAATAATTAACTAATGATAAACTAACATGACAAATATATCAATTGCATTTCTTTTCATTAAACAGTTTTAAACTTATTTTTATATACCTTAAAACTTAAGATCAAAATTTTAGACTATACAAGGCATTTAAACTGAACTTTTTAAATAGTCTCATCTTCATGCATCTAGTTAATTACAGATCAAAATGAAATAAGTCCTAAAATTTGAACTTTGATGTAAAATCTAAAACAAAATAAAATTCAACCACTATAATAATCTATCAATTGAATAGAAGCAAGTTTAAAAAAGAAATAAACCCATGAGATTACTGAAACATGTTTGATAATTTAATTAAAATAAAAAGCCTTTTATTTACACATGGGATAGAAAAGGTATTAAAGAGACTAAAGGAAAAAGTGGTTATATGACATCTGTTTACTTTCTGAAGATTACCTGTAGTTAAGCAATACAATCTCTCAATTGAGCCATTTAAACATTAGTTAAAACAGCATGTGAAATTACAGTAGTACTCTACATTTTCACACAATCCCTTCTTCCACTAACCTCCCCAAAAGAAAAGAAAAAAAGTGCAAAGCTCCAAAAGTGGAGTTCAAATTTTTTTTCTATAAATCAATTAATATTACGAGGAAAAAAAGAGATGAATTAAGCCCTATATAAAAATAAATGCTTACAATCTTGTTTCAAGTATTACAAAGATATGTTGCCAATAAATGCATCTTTGCTTTGTTTTACATATTTTATCAGTTTTTTTAAGCTATTCAATTTTGATCCAGACTCATTTAAAATTTTTTGAATACGAAAGCAAACACAGAATTATTGATTTATATATTTCATAAAATAAGGCATAAAATAGACAGAAATTAGAGTATTTAGAAATGGACAAAGTGAGCAGAACACTAAAGTATTTGTCAATCACAAAAGTATTTGTAAACTTTCCAGTGTAGTCTAAAATAAGAGCTATAGTTAACAATTTAATAACTTTCAATCTTTTTTTTTACATAATATGTAAAAAATATTTGAAGAAAAAAAAAGGACTACGGAAGAAAGAAGCATATGATTAAAATTATTTGAACACTGATAAGAATTAAACAATACTTGGTTGAAATACCTAACCAAAGAGGAGAAATATACTTGAATTAAAAAAGAGAAACTAAAACAGAGATAAGAACATGAAGACAGGAAAAGTAAAGAATATTTCAGGAATTGAATAAGAATTAACAAAATATATTAAGTGAAATAAAAATCAAATTATTAAATGAGTTCAATTGGGAATGCAGATCTGGAAAGTTACAATAAATAAACCAAGTGCTTAAAACATACAATTTAATAATGTATATTAATGCATTTGATTATATTATTGAATATTTTCTGTAAGCTTTTAAGAAACATGTCTCCAGCTTCATATTAATTGTAATGAATCAAACTGTATTCTAAAACGAGTAATCTAAAATCGCCAAGTTTTTGAATATTGTTTGATTAGTGAATTTTCAAGCAATACAAGGTTGGAAGATAAGAAAATAGAAAAGAAGAACATTCATAAAAACATTAAAATGTAAAAAAAGTTGAAAATTTATATTGCAAAATTAAATAATAATAGTGATAGAAAGAAGAAAATTAGATGTATTGTGCTTACTTATGATAATCATTCACACAATATATTTTATTGTCCATATCAATAGTAAAAGGTACACCATCTAAACAATCATTGCACACACAACATCGGAAACATCCAGGATGGTAAGATTTTCCCATAGCTTGAAGAATCTGTAATAATCAAAAAATAACATTTGTAAATATATAATTCACATATATTTTTTTTAAATATCAACACTTTTTCAAACATAAAAAATCATTGTTAATGCATTCAATTTTCATTCTTCTTTTTACCTATATCTTGATTTAAATGTATAAAAACCAAATAATAACAAAAATATGCAGGTTTATAAATAACATCATCATTTAGATGCGACTTTAAAGCGAGCATTGTTGACAAACCTGCAAAAACCATCTATTACTTTGTTTTTTTCCTCCCATATTACATAAAAATGGGCGGGGGTATCTTAGAATTGAAATAGAAGGCAAATAAAATCTAATTTATTAATTATAATTAATATTTTAAAAATGCATACTAATTCATTTTCCATTTAAAAACAAGATGATAATGAATATAAGTAATACTCAAAGGTTGAAAATATATAGTTTGCCTTTAAAAAAGGTTTACATAGTTAAATAAATTAAAATTGAAATTACTTCAGTGAATAAACTTTAATTTGAAATAAAATAAACTGTTTCTAGCAAATTTAAGAAAACAAAACATTACTTGAGAAATACGAAAATTGTATAATCAAATTACATGTAAAATATTTAATCATTTTTTGCAGTTAACATTTTAGCTGTAATAATCATTACAGTAATAAAAATCTCCAAAATTTCAAATATATTTTGAAATGAAATTTAATTAAGAGGAAGAAAAAAATAAAGCAAGACAAACATCTTTAGATCTTAATTTTATAACAATAGAACAAACAAATTAAAAAAATTTAAAATTATATTTAACATATGGAAAGAATTTTAAACTGGGGAGGAACTTCATGATTGGGATTATTAAATAGACAATTTTCAAAATTTAAAACATCGAGAAGATTATTTTTTATACATCATTAAATAAAGTTATAGCAGGGAAATTTTTTTTAAAAAAAAAGCTCAGTATCTAATTAATAATGCAATTAAAATTTTGATAAAAAATGCTTTGATACACTATTTCTTATTTCAAATATATGGGTGCAAAATATTTTATTTCCAAAGATCCATCATGTAGGGTATCAACAAACAATTATACCAAAACAAGATTTTAATGAAACTAATTAATGAAACTAAGAACAAACAAGATCCCTCTTCGCAGAGTATAAGAACCAATTCCACAATTGTCAGCACACCTGTTATGATCATGCTCACTGTTTATTAAATAAAACAATATTTACAATAATTTCATGTCTAATGAGTGTTGAGAAAATTACATGATTGATAACACAAAGCGAAAATGTAATTTAAGAAGTGGCTGAATATGGTGTTAAACTAATGATGAAGATGTGAGGAAGAGGTTAGAAGACAGTACATTTGTATTAATTTTATTACTAATCTTACTTTTTTACTTACAAAAGTATACAGATACAATAATGGGAGGAATTAGAAATTCTGAGCTTTTTGTAAATAAGTAAATAATGAGCAGGTAGGAAACAAGAACCGACTCCAATAATGTTAATGATAAGATACAAATGAATAAATAAGAACAAATAATAATAAAATTGACAATTATTATTATTATTTTGTTATTTAATAAAAAAGAGTAGAGCATGAAAATATAAGATAAAATTCAATAGAAAAATTAATGAGAATAAAATAGTTTGTAATGAAAATAACAAAATATAATTGGAAGTTGACAGATATATAATAAATAAAACAAGAATAATTATTGCAAAATACAAATGATGGTGAGGAAATAAGAGAAAGTAAAATTTGTATATATATATATATATATAACTTAAAATAATAAACCAACAAAAATTTACCATGTCCATAATCAGATGACCACACACACCACATTTTTCTGCAGTTTGTTGGAATCCAGAGTACTAAAATAATAATTTAAAAAATGAAATGATTTTGTAATGAAAATAGCATATGATCAAACTGAATAAAAATTTGATAAATTATACAACGATTCTAAAAAGCACAAACAATATTATATATCACTAATCAATAATAGCTACAAAAATAAAAAGAGTATCCATACTTTTTAAATATGTCAATACAAAGTATATAAATTTATTAAAATATTAATTTTAATAATAAAATATTTATTTATTCTATCTTAACATTAGATATACTTTAGAATGCTTTAAATTTCTATTAAATTTAATGAAATTTATTTAAATTTATCTGCCTTCATACAAATGCAGTACAAAAAAAATATCAATTATTACACTTTAATCGAATAAAAATATTAAGATAGTCAAATCGCTATAAATCTGCAAAAGTTAGAAAATAATTTATACCGATAGATTACTTTAATATTAATTTAATTCCATAAGGTAAAATACATACAATTTCAAATGTATTTTTTTAAAAAAGATAATTAAAAACAACTTTTTAAAATTGTTTTTATTAGTAACAATAAATACCATCTTATCATTGAAAAAAATCTTGCACACTAAACATACAGAGATAAAAAGAAATGTTTCTTTTTTAAAGCAAAAGAAAAGTCTGAAATTATATATCATGCATTAATATAACACAAATATACCTTCATTCCTTTTATGACAGACCTACACAAGAAAGAAGAAAGAAAGAATTTTCAGAAAGCAATTCATTTATAAAGGAACAGAAAAGAAATTATAAGACATTAGACATAGATATTAGTAAAGACATTAGACAAGAGAAACTAAGAATAGATACTAAGGAGTGAGTGCATTAAGATTTAAGATTTCACACTTTCTATTACAATATTAATATTTTTTCTGTAGATTTGACAAACTTATGTAATTAAAACTAATATATAGAGAAATTTTTCAAATAGCCAACTCTTAATTGTAAATCACAAAATATTTTAATATCTTTTTACTAAGACATAGTAACTATTCCTCCCATTTTTCAAAAAGAAGAATTTCTTTTTCTTAATTCTTTTCAATATTAACTAGTCAAATGTTAAATATATTTAATATTTTCAAGAATAACACCTTCAAAAAACACATTTTGTTGCAGAAATAACATTTCAAACCATCATTTTCCTTAAATAAATTATTCGAAAATGTCATGCACTTTTTATATAAATATAATAGAATTTATATATTAGGTTCTCATTTACAAACATGGGAAAAAATGATTATAAATCATTCAATTTTACAAAAAGTTGTATTTTTAAACTCCTTTTCAGTATTTTTAAACATATAATATTAATTAAACCCTTCATTCTTATTATTTTTTTTATTAGTGAAAGTAATTATTGCTTTTAGATTTATATTTTTTAAGATTTGTTTTAATTTTTAACAAGAATTTATTAAAAGAAGGAAGAAAGGCATTTTAAAAATTGAAAAGCACCATGACAATTATTTTTCAACAATTTGCTCAAAAGCAACAACAGAATGCCTAAAACTTAAGCATATCAACTAATTTTACAATATTAAAGTGTGGAATGTGATAATTTTTACTTTTTAAATAAAATCTTAGCAAAAATGTAGCACATTGCTACATCTTATAATTCTAATTACTTTAATAAAATGATCATACAAATAAAATTAGATGCTTACAAGATAGTCTTCTTCACAATACACTTTTCCATGTACATTGTAAAATGCTTTTCCTCTTAAAGCCCGTCCTGTAAATGGAAAATAATGGTTTAAAATCTTGAATGAAAAATTCATATAAGAATACAATAAATTTTTATTTTAATTGTAATCTAATCTTAAAATTTGATCTTTATTCAGCTTCATTTTTGAAATATAGCTATAATATACATTAATGGATACAAATTCTAAAAAGCATTTTTAAATTTTGAATCAAAAATTAGAAATCACTTTGATTTAAAATTGAATCATAATAAGTATTGTCTATAATTTTGGAATTAGAGTAATCACAATCAGTAGATAACCCATTTATTTTTTAAAATATAATCTAGCCTATTTATTATTTTTTTTATCACAAATTACCGGAGCTTTATAGGTAAATATGCACTAAGGTTGATCATGCTGAATGAAGAATTCATTAACAGTAGATCAGCCTTCAGCTGAAACTTTTAGTTACAAAATATCCAAGATAATTTATAATAACTTTGAATCAATGGCTAAAATAGGTATCTGTTCTAGTATATCTTTTCCCCTTATAAAAAATATTCTATTAACCTTTAATAACTGAATTTTGTTATGATGCATATAACTACTTATAGCTGCAATGACAATATATTAATATCTATAAGAAATTTATATGTATAGATTATATTTAATTTATAATTCAAAGAAAATACATGTATAAACATTTTCAGAGTGAAGAAATTTTCTATTATTTCAAATCTAATCAAGTGTTAAATTTAATGATAACTATAAGGCTTCAGTTACATCAAAATAAGGCTTGTTAGTTTTACAAGTTACATCAAAACAAGGCTTATAGATTATATTCAATTTATAATTCAAAGAAAATACATGTATAAACATTAACTTTCAGAGTGAAGAAATTTTCTTTTATTTCAAATCTAATCAAGAGTTAAATTTAAATGATACCTATATGGTTTCAGTTACATCAAAATAAGGCTCATTAAATTGTTCATTAATTTTGTAATGCAAAAATATTAATACAAAAAAAAGGACATCTGATGTATTATATATAAATATATTTAACATCAGATATAAGTAATAACTCACAAATATGTAAAGGAAATAATGAGTACAGTTTGCAAGTGAATTAAAAATCAGAAAATTTTACAATCTTTTATACATACCACAAGAGCAGCATATGAAACAATTTGTATGATATAAATTTCCCATTGCTTGGCATGCTTGACCAGCTCCAGTTACTTTCTCACCACAAGTATGACAAATTCCTATAATAAAGTTATTATTTAAATTAATTTTTCTTACTTTTAAATTATTATTAGTTGTAGTGAAAAATCATGAAATTATAAACAAGCAGCTTAAAGGGAAATTAAGCATGTGCACACAATTTCAAATGGCAGGAATCCAGATACATTAATGATATCTCAAAAGTTAGGAAATTTGCTGATGTGAGACAAGTTGAAAGAGAGTACAGTTCTTCATCTCTGTACATATCTACAGATGTAAATATGTACAGAGATGGAGAACTGTAGATTAGAAGAAATAAGACTAAAAATATAGTTACTTGGAAATCCATTTTACTCTTCTAATTTGTGTCACAAAAATTTAAAAATGACGTGTATACTCGTCAAACACAAAGATGTGCAATATAAAATTATGTTGCAAAGAAATGATTCATTTTTTAAATTTCAATAATCACATTTGTTTATTTACTTTAACATTAACATACATTTTTTGCACATGAAGGGAAAGAAATATATAAAAAAATATTATTTTAATTTGATGTTAGAAAATGATATTGGGCAAAACATGGTCAACACATAATAATCTTTTCATTTCGACTTGGTCTCACAATATTTTAGAAAAGGCTGAAATTTATGAATAAGTTTGAGTTTTATTTTTCAATCAGTTTTAATGAACTATAACCTTAATAATAATAAAAGAAAGATTTACTTTATATTAACATAACAAACAGAGTATTCCGAATGATCAAAATATTAGTAAAATGGCGACATTCAATGCCGAAATCGTCCTAGCTATGAAGCCTTTTGTGATATTTCTCAAAAGTAAACTGCGTTGGTGAAGGACAGGTCCACTAATGAATCTAGAAGTTATAAACATTCGTATGAAACAGAAATGGGCGAAATCGGTAGAATAGTTAGGATTGAGGATATTATCAAGCACCTATTGATGACATCAGATATGACAGAGGGAAAAAAAGACAAGCTGTTGAAGAATTGTACCACAAAAAAAATCAACCAATCTCAAAAATGATAAAATTCGATTAAGAAAAACGCCGAAACCTGCCTTTACTGGAAAATGTGTTGTGTCTATGACATATCTACACAAGAAAAATTGTTTAAATAGAACAATTGGTTGGTTCTGGGAAGTTGGTTCAGAACTTAGGTTGATTTATTGAATTATCAATGGAAAATCAGATTAAATGTAGTTATTTGATTTTGTTAATTATTTTAAATCTACAGTTTGCTTAATCATTTCCACAAATTTAGATATCATAGATAGTAATTCTGGCAACTGTAAAGTCAAGCATAAAATTCTTGAAAGGATTTTTATCAATGAAAAATAGGAAATAAGCTTTGCAAAAAAAGGAAAAAGAAAAATTGGAAGGGAAAAAAATGCGTATCGAAGAGAAAGCTGGCTTTATCAATCAATCGTTTAGCATACTCATCATCACTTGAGCGTTTCGAGTTTCCGACAACTAAGTTTTTTTTTTTTTTTCCTTTACCAAGTGCAGGCACCATAAAACCGTTAATAAACACTGGTTTGCAGACGAGAAGTAAACAAACCGGCGACGCGCCAGTGATTTCCCACGGTATGGTTTTCGAAATATCACAACACATTCGAAGGAAGAAATAAAAATCGTTTGCTATTCAATTATTATCGTTTGCTAGAATTATGCTTTTAAATTCCATACTAGTTAAGCTTGCACATAAACGAAACCAAACGAAACGAAAATATGTAAATAACCCAGTTTTCAGAAAATTCCTTTACAATGAAAAATCAGATTAAATGTAGAATTCTTAAACAATATGGAATGTCATATAAAACTACATAAAGTATCTGAGGCAACAGACAATACTGTTTGGGAAGCTGTTACTTACTATTTTTCCAATTTAAAATTATTGTATGCAATCGTATGGATGTAATATAAAACCTGCTGGAAACAGACTGTTTATTTTTTAAGTATAATTTGAAATAAATAAAAAAATGTGCAACGTCGCAAAGGTTGGGGGGAGGGAGAAAAAGAAATATAACAAAGAGTTTGATTGGTTTATTCGAATTCCAGTAGCTATCAATACAAACGTGTATGTTTTGGGGGTTTGATTACTAGAACTAAAATGGATCGAGGACAGCACGGATTGAACGAAAACAATTGAGGGAATTCAATATGCATTGTAATATGGTAAAGTCGAAAGTCTTAACCCCTTAACTGGTTTATTTCCCTTACTATCTAATAGGATGGCACCTTCTATTTTGGGAATATTTTCTTATTTTGATTCAAATGGAAATCCAGGGAATACTTGGCTTATCTACGTATTCGAAAATAATTGTTAAGAATGATTTATTTTTTGTTTACAACTATCAAAATTTGACAAATCGATGCACGTACGGCGTACGGGCAAACCGGTTAAGGGGTTAAATATGAATTCGCCAGAAATTCTAATTTTTGGAGAATTTCAGTTCCTTGAGATTCTTATTGATATAATTTTAAAATGTCAATAATTTGAAAAGTTCAATAATTATTAAATAAGTTAATTATTGTG
The DNA here is from genome assembly GCA_026289955.1 of Argiope argentata. Classification (NCBI taxonomy): domain Eukaryota; kingdom Metazoa; phylum Arthropoda; class Arachnida; order Araneae; family Araneidae; genus Argiope; species Argiope argentata. The sequence continues at coordinate 6,108,860 of JAOUZG010053459.1, read as the reverse complement.
AAATGAAAACCTGTAAAACAGCTATCAATGTTTATGAACTGTTTCTTCGAGTTTAATAAGTATGTTTGTAACTTGCGTAACAAGAGCTTGTAATAATAATAAAAAAAATTAATTAATAAAAACAATTTTTGTACTATACTATTCAAAGAAACTATCGACGAAAAACATTTAATTTTATCCAATTTTTAATTTATTAAAACTACAATTAAATTTTTAAAGGATTTTAATTTTTAGGAAAAATTTTAATTTTCAGGTTCAACATAATCAAAAACCAACAACAACGAAAAAAAAATCTTCGATCGTAGATTTTAAGTCATTATGAAAGAACATTATTATTTTTAAGTCTTTATTTATTTTAATTAATTAAAGTCATTAACCAATTTAAACCGGTTTGAAACAATCACGGGACTTCTATATTCCCCTATTCACTATATATAATTACGTTTATAGCGTAGCGGGTTCGGATTGAATGGACTTTGTTTGAGGACAGCACAAACAAATTTATTTACAGCTATTTACAGGTATATACAGAATGACTTGAAAAAGTAAAACTTCAGAAAACACAATTCAGCAATAATCAGTCACTTACAGCGTAAATGCAAGTCTTACGCACAATAAACACAGTTTGCAAAACAGCTATAGTATAGCACAGCAACAGTAAATCACAGCGAGTTCAATAACACAGCGTAACAGCAAAATAATAACTGAAATTTGATAATAATGTAAAAATCATGTTTGTGCAACAACATTTTCACAATTTTATGTATCGAAATTTACATTTAAATTGTAGAGAATGGCAACGAGGTTCTTAAATATATCTGCGCCAAATTTGGCATTTGCTAGTCAACCGGTCGCATTCATAGAGCCTCAACAGAAGTATTACTCCTGGCTTTCTGGCACAGAGGTAGCGCGTCTTCCTCGTGTTCTGGAGGTCCCGGTTCGGGCATGGTTGTTCTTCTGTGTGCTATCTGTGAGATGTGTGACTGTGCCCCCCTAAAAAAATGAGCCGTGCAAGCAAATGTGGTGAGTGTGTAGCTAAGATGTACTCTTGGCCCTAGTTGGCGCTACTTCAAAAACAAGAGGCGCTCCTTTCGGCTTAAATCTGCCGCTGTATCAGCAGGGGCTTGTACATAGGCAAGTGCCATAAGTAACAACAACAACAACAACATAAGTATTACTAGAAGAGATATATTTATATTAGCGAATTAATATTATTGAGCACGGATTGAATAATTTTAAACAGTTTTTTATTTTATAGAACAAGGTTTAGGCAATAATATAAGTAAATAAATCTTAGTCAAATAATAGAACAATTCATTATTGTACAAAGAAGGAACTTATAAAGTAAGGAATGAGGTCATTTTTCTTTTTACAAGACATCACGCGCAATTCAATTCGAACACCTCATTTCTTTTAATCTTTAGAAGCCCCTTTCTTTCACAATAAGGTTCGGTTTTATTCAAAAAGCCTCCTCCCTTCCACATTATTATGATCGAATCACCACCTATCAGATTTTTCAATTACGGGCCAGAATCCTGATCCACATAATGCACTTTCTTTTTTGGAAATTCGAAACAAGAATTTTCCCGCCACCCAAAAATGTTCTTACAAATTCCGGCAGAATCGTAATGAAGGGAGGTAGCAGTCAAAACACAGGGCTGGGCAGAGGAAATGAAAGAGGATAAGATGAAGAAACACAATATGCAAATGCAGGGAAGGCGCAGGTGTATTTGGTGCAAAGGAAGAAAAGGGGGAAGAAGAATGGTATAAATGCATGTATAAAAAAAAGAAGGATTTTCTTTGTGGAAGAGGACAAACCCGGATGTGAGGACTTAATGCAAAGAGAAAGAGGATCTCGAGGCAGATAGCATGGGTTTTGCCTTCGCTGCTTACTCGGGTTCCAAGCAGCCCGCTTAGCTAGAAAGATTGCTATCGGACTATTTCTCATATTTCACTAGAAGCATGATTCTGGACACTGCGTACATCCGGAGTGAAAATGCAGAGGGTGCGGCTACCAATGGAATGGTTTTCGAAAAACAGTACAATGGACGTACAAAATAGATTTTTCTCCCTCCCTAATAAGCATTATTTTGTAAAATTAACAGCGTGATTTCGTTTTCCGATTTAGAAACTATACTGCACGTATTTTTCAAATATTTTGGCAGTCCAATCTTGCTCATTCTCCCTCCTTAATAAGCATTATTTTGCAAAATTAATAGTATGATTTCGTTTTCCGATTTAGAAACTATACTGCACGCATTTTCCAAACATTTTGGCAGTCCAATCTTAATAGTGTGATCAGTTTCTCTTTCCCTAATACGCATTATTTTATAAAATTAATAGTGTGATTTCGTTTTCCGATTCAGAAACTATATTGATACGTATTTTTCAAACATTTCGGTAGATTACATCCAATCTTGCTCAGTTTTAAAAATTTATTCCAGATTCTTTAAAAGCTTCGTTTTGAAAACGATACGAGGTTTATTTGGCGACGGACATCCAGTGGATTTGTGGGTCCTAAGTAGAGCAAATTCTGATGCTCTCCTCTTTCAATAAACTGAAAATGCGGTTTTCCATTTCAACATATTTTTGATATGATAATTATTTATTTTTGGTCAGTTATTTATGTTTTATTAATTTTTATGAAATGCATTCTGTTTATTTATTTACCCGCTCCGACTCCAAACTGCGCATTACCCACAATATTAAGGAAGTAGATGTTCAGTTTTAGAACATATTCTAATATCTAAGTGAACGTAATGAAGGGTACAAGATTAATATTATATGGAATCTACTTATAATAATATTCTTAATATAAAAATATTAAGAATATTAATTCATATTAAAAATTTAAATAACGCTAAAAATTCAACATTTTCATACAATACTTCAATAGTTTCCCACTAAAATCGAAGGTTTAACAATCCAGCGGTTTTTCTTCTAAAATCAGGGACATCCATTTTTAATGCCCCTTGTGATGACCTTAAGGCGACCAGGGACCTTTAAAATGACATTTTGCAATTTTCACCTTAGCAATTTGAAATTTTACAGGCATTAAAAGTAACACTATAGGAGATGTTGTTGGAAACGAATTTAATCACTTGTTATGTGGGCGGAGCTAACCGCTAAACCCACGTGGTATCGTAAGTATG
>JAOUZG010053459.1:6080151-6101340 GCA_026289955.1 Argiope argentata | reverse complement strand
GTGTGTGTGTGTGTGTGTGTGTGTGTGTGTGTGTGTGTGTGTGTGTGACATTACTATTATCCCTTCACTCGGAGTGTGGGAATTTGTCGGCTTTTAGTCGATTCAGCAATTTTACAAAGCTACTGTTGAATTAACTAACTAGAACAAGTGGAATGGATCAGGAAATAAGAGAATGTTTTTAAAATGAAGTTACTATGCCTAAATTAAGATAAAAATTTAGAAATTAATTAGGATTTAATTTAATTTTAAAATATCATTATATATATATATATATATATATATATATATATATATATGCTTTATACGCTACAAAAATTCAAACGAACGGATTTTCATTCCTTCTTGCTAGCTGATACGATGAAGTAAGTATAAGGAAAGTTTTAGCAAAAACGTATGATTATTAATCAAATTTTTTTAAAAATTTATTAAAAATTGTTTCCATACAAAAAAAAAACATAACATTAAGATGATTCCATAATATTTTCAATTTTTAACGGACATAATTAAAATTTGTTCTAGATATATTCAAAGCAAATATCGCTAATGTATGTTTCTTGAAGTTTCAAAATATATTAGCATATCTCGCATAATAAGTGTACACGTAAATAATTTTATTAAAAAATTTTTAGAGTAGAGTTGTTAATCATTTGTGTTTGTTCATCCAACTTAACTTGGCAATTAATAATGCGTATTCTATGAAAACTTAATATCTATGTCAGCATCACACCACACTAAAGTCAGACAAAATATTATCATTAACAATAATAGAGGTATATCAGCTAGTATTTAAAGAGGTTCATCTAATGCACTTAAAAATTTATATGAAGATCAACAACTAGAAAAAATGCACCAGGGTTTTGACAAAAAAATATTTTTCATTCAGTATTATTATATTAACATAAAAAAATTTCCAATTATTTATTTAATCGCCATATGAGATTAAAAAAAATCATTTAAAAAAAACTTTAAATCAATGTTCAAAAAAAATCGAGTTATTCAACAAAGAAATAGTGAAGACCGTATATATGAACAGACAAAATGATTTTCCGAAGAAATAAATTTATATTAAATTTCAATAAAAATATAAAATGTATTTTTTTCCCTAAACGATAATGCAGGTTATAAAATGTAAAGGTGATGGGATTGTTGTAAGTTCCATCCCACATTTCGAATAACGTTTTCACAAACTGAACTATTCATAAGGCCCATTCTATGATTAAAAAAAATAAGAATCTGTAATTATTTTTTAAATTTCAAGGGAAGTTTTAATATTTAAATAACGATAGCAGTTCTTACTTAAAATATATTTAACTATTCTTTATTTTAGTAAAGTTTAACGATAGTTATATTACGAAATAAAAGCGCTTTTTACTTCGTATGAAACTAAAACAAAGGCAATAACAGCAAAAATATCTCACGAAGAAAAAAGTATTTTCCCCCTTTAACAAATAAATTTCGGTCATACAAAACCTAATAGGAAAAATAATAATTTTTTATTTATTTCTTAAGTAAATACGTTATTTCTTAACAATAATATATAAAAATAACTTAAATAACTAACGCCAAAATAAATATTTCAATTTCCACAGATATTTAAAATATAATGTTTCAGTAACTAATATCCTTTAAAATAAAATCTATCATTAAAGAAAACAGCAAAAATGCGGTTTCAAAAATTTGGAGCATTTATTACACGTCAGCTGAAACAATATGGCCATTTTTCTTCCAAAATGGCGGGAAGTGAAACAACGACACTGCTTCTTACACAAAATTACTACTGAGGCTTCTGCTTATCAGAGCGTAAAATGCTATTAGCAACAAATAACTTAGAAAAGCAGTTTGTGGAAAGGAAAGGAATTGAAGATTCTTCTAACTTCTCAGCTTTCGTAGAATCTTCTCATTCACAAGAATGACTTTCTAAAGTTTTTATTTTTATTTTTTTCCCCTTTAAAGCAGACGATTTTTTTATGATACAGCAGAACAAAGAATGAGGTCACGGAGAACTCTGTTTTAAAAATCCAATTTTAGAAGCGAATATATTTTTTTTGTGTGTCGTTACAGCTAAGATGAATTAAAATATAAATATAAGATTTTTATAATTCTATAATAATATAAGATTTCTATTATGTTCAAATAAATGATAATTTCTTTTTCTTCTTTCAAAATATTCTATTAGTCGTTGGTTGATTTTTTTTTCCCTCGATATATCTGAAATTCAAAAGGAAAACAATAAAACTGTTAAAATTAGTTCTTCAATACTGAAAAATTAAACAAATTAAAATTATGCAGTGGCTTTATAGTCATTGCTATATTATATATATAAACTGATTTAATATATACACCTAAGCATCAATAAAAATCGAATATGTAATTTATATTATTTATTGGCATGCACCCTTAGTTTGATTTTTCATTAATGGTTAATGCAGTTTCAAATTTAATTTTTAGCAAATAAAGCATATTTTTAACTGTTTATTATTATTATTATTATTATTATTATTGATGTTCTTTCGTTATTCGACTAAACATTAGTAATATGTAAGATCCAGAATTAACAAATGCAGTTTGAATCTGTTACGAAATATAGAAAATAATCGTTACCGGAAGGTTGTTGCATCGGCGATTTTTTGCCAAAAATATCATTTAAAAAATGAAATTTATTTTCAATTCAAAAGTTTAAATCAATGGAAACGTTGCAACGTTTTTTTTTTTGTTATTGTTGCAACGTTGATTTAACGTTGTTAAAATGTTTTTATCATGTGACAACACGATGTTGCATTCGTTTCGGGTTTTTGAAACCATAAAATGAAAGGGCAGAAAATTAAAGATTTACAGCTTTAAGGACATCAATTTTTCGCTATGAAAATTATTAGAAAATGGTAAAGATGGTTGTCATATTTGGTGACTTATCAACAATCAAAAGTTGCAACTTGGCGCCAATGTCCGCCATGCACTCGATTCTCGATATATCGACGCATGCGTATTCCGATAGTCACACGATTGCTTCAAACCTCTTTAAATCAGTTAATGACTAAAAAGTTTTTATCATTTGAGAACATGATGTTGAATTGATTTGAGGTCTTTGAAGCCACAAAATGAATGGGGAGAAAATTGACTATTATAGCTTTGGAGGCATCAATTTTCCACTTTTAGTTTTTTTAAAAAAATGCCAAAGATGGCCTCACCAACAAAAAGCTATAACTAGGTACGAATGTCCACCATGTACCCGATTCTCGATATGTCAGCACATGGATATTCTGACAGTCACACGATTGTTTTAAACATGTTTAAATTGGTCAAGGACTTAAATTAAGACAAACTATGACTTAAAATTAATAATGTTCTCACATGATAATATGAGATTTGAGATAGCAGATTTCAATTTTTTTTGCTCTAATTTTAATAGATTTATAAAAATATTTATTTTATAACTAGCCGCCTTTGGCGACCAGTCGGTTCGCCAGTATTAATGTTCGCTAAAATTTTCATAATATTTTATGTAGCTGTGTCTCAAAACAGATTTTTCACCAAAATATTTTTAAATCAAATAAATTTTGATAATCATATAATACATTTATAGTATTATTTTCTTCAGATGTTCTGTTCATTGTACTACTCATCTTTCTCTTTCTATCCGAGCAATGACTGTCCCGGAATTGATATTTTACTTAAATGGTGGAGGGAAAGGTCTAAAATTCTACGTTTTTATAGAAAAATGATATTCTAATTTTCATAAATGTAAACACACTAAACAAATAAAGACACAATTGGTTTTCAAGAGATGCGAAAGTTTAAAAACAGCTTGGAAAATGCCGCGCACAAAAGAAATAATGGTGACACACACACACACACTTCTTTTTTTTTTCTTTCTTGCCCAGACTTTATTTTGAGCAGGCATAAATTAAATATTCATACAGACTAATAATAAAAGCAATTATTTTCTTTCTTTTCTAAACATCCCGTTATCTATAAATGAAAACCAACTGACTTCGAGTATTTCTTTCTTAACAAATCATAATTTATTACTTCCTGCTATCTTACTCGGTGTGGGGGAAAGGAATGAAAATTTTTGGCGGGAAAGTAAGAAAAGTGTCGTTTTAACCCTTTTCTTCGCAGTTTTTTTCATTTTTTCTCTCCATAAGAACCATCCTCGTGTCTTAACGAAAATAATTTTAAAAAATTAGCCGAATCGGTCCAGCCGTTCTCTAGTTTTGCGCTTAGCAACGCATTTCAAGATCCATTTTTATTAATTTATTTTATAATATTTTTCATTGACTTAGTTACCGGATTAATTAAATACTAAAAGCTTTATGAACGTTATAAAATGAAGATGTAATTAAACTTAAAGCATCATTAGATTATATTTAGGTTTTTTATATGATTAGAGTTATATATGACTAAACTTTGGAATTCCTTTGAAAAATTTTAATATCCTTGAAGTCTTTTTATTTAGGTATGCAGAGCATTAGATGCCTTTTTTTCTAATATAAAGACAAACAATTAAGATAAGTTTAAAATTACACATACGAAATGCAAAACCTGTAACATACAAAACGACGTAATATCCTACAAGAAAATGAAATATCGTTTTTATCGAAAATCAGATAAATCTGCAAAAATTCCAGAAAACAAAAGTATATTTTCCTTCTCCAAGCGGATGAATTTCTGCTAAAAAACATTCAGCCATGACTATGATAAGCTCACGAATCGATATCATCAAAAACGATTAATTTTAAAGAGGAAGTGATTTCCAACATTTCCAGAATGATGGCAACCAAGGATATTTACAACTATGTTTAACTCAAGTATTAAAAAAAAAAAAGAAGACTTTTGATTATGATCAATGACTACAACTTCAAACTCACGATTGCATTCACTGAAAACTTGCATATTTGTAAACAAGTTAATCAAAACTTGGCTATGATAGAAATCGTGCGTCTATTTCAGTAAAAATGTGTTTCAACGAGATAAGATTAGGGTTATTGTAGATCAGAAACCGTACAAGAGGTCAATAACTATGGTTTCATGTCATTTTATTACTCAGTTAGCGATATTGTTCTACCGGCGATTATATCATATATATATAAACAACACAACACGTTTTGTTTAGTTTTGCATCAAGGTGGAGAAAATCTAACATGAACTTTGACCTTTGATCGAGTGACACAAAAATTTAATACACATCTACAATTTTGGCAATAAACAAATAATGTATGAAAAAAATTAAGACAATTCCCACTTAGATCAACAAAGAAAATATTATTTTAGTTATTTTTTTATGAAATAACTATAATTAAAATGAATAACTTATCGAAAAATGATTGATTTTCACATGAATTGATCTCGCCTTATTACACGCAAAAAATACCGAAATCCTTGCATTTTACCGATGTCTGTTAAAGTGCTTACGTATTAAGCCGTCGATTTTTATCGCCAAATTTGAAGACGTCGCCAATGAGTTGCTAAAACCGCCAATAATGGCAAGCAACCACCATTATTTTAAAAACTATGCAAACCTTTCGTCAGCCATTTTGTCGGTTTCAAAGAACATTGCTATTTTTGACTCGTTAAAATGATTAAAATTGAGATTTGTCAGCCAATGAAAAAGATGCAGTGAAGTATTTCCACAATTATGGAATTATTCCATCTAAAATTACGTGTTTGAAAAGACATGAGATGAGTTTATAAGTGAAAACGGACAAACAATGGCGATGTAATGTTCTTGCCACCTAAGTAAATTGGCTCGAGGTGGTTGGCGACCGTTGGCACATCGACGGTCTAATACGTAAGTACTCAAGTTTGTTTCAATTTTCATTACAAACTTCTAAAACTCTATTTAAAGTACCAAAAATTAACTAAATTTAATAAATGAATTCATATTTCAAAACACTGTATTAACTTCAAATATCATCTACAACAAGTTTTAAGAAATTATTTGAACTTGAGTGGATGAATAAATAGTTTTATTTTATTTTGAATATAGACATGGATCAGAAAGAAGTAATGTTTGAAATATTAGTTAATCATCAAAAATTGGTAAAGGTTTATAATTAATATGGCCCGAATGTACTAAAAAAGCTACCAGACGACATTTTTAAGGTTTATTTTTTTAAGGGAATAATACACCTATCAAATTTTGAGTGAAATTCACAGAGAGTTTAACCGTCTGTTTGACCTGTACTTTCAGAAACATTTGAATACGATAACTCAAAAAATGCAATGACTTAAAATAAATCAAATTTGATACAGGATTTAGAAACAATAATCGGAGTTCTGTGCCAAAATTTTGTTTTAAAGAGTCGGATACCATCAACAGAATGCCAGAGATTACTCGCCAAAAAACTTATAAAGGTTATTGCGATATAGTCAGTAAAAATGCTAATTAAGATTCATATTTCGTAATTATTGCAAGCCAATGCCATGGAAATGCTCTCTAGGATAACACATTTAATGTAGTGTTTGAGTATTACACCTTTATGATACGAGAAAGTTTGGGGAAGACCACTCCCGCTGGTTTACAGCTTTTACACATAATCAGGTAGAATCTTGGTAGAAGATAACTCGAAATAGCGACTGTTTCTGTTTGCAAAAGACAAAAGACCGAAAAAAAAATTGAGTACAGATATATATTTTAAAATTAACTTGAAATATTAATTCAAATACCAAATTAAATTTTTGCACCTTAAAGTTACAATATGACGGGATCAAAACACAATTAAAACGAGTGAACATCATGAAAAAAGAAAGAAAAAGAATATGGCAAAATTCGGGTAATTATTATTATTATAATTTTTAAAGAATTCTTTTATCACAAAGTTCAATTTAATTGCGATATTTCAATTAATTTAACACGATAATAGATCCTAAATTCGTGCAAAAGAAGAAAATAAAAAGTACTTTGGAAAACATTTGTCGTTTTATCCACCACTCCTTCAAGGTCATTTTGGTTTAGATGAGGCACTTATGATAATGCTCACCTTTCGTCAGTGTTAGGGAAGGGGGAAAAGAAACGACCAGCGAAAATACGGACATAACCCTTCAGATAAAAATCGGTATATCGAATAATCCAGACTTTTTTTTTCTTCTTTTTTTCTTTAACTCGCACCTAAAAGGCTGAACTGCTCTCACAATTAACACGTAGTCCACGTTTTTGACCAGAGACCACAGAGTTGAGAAGACAATGACCTTCCAAGCGAACCATCATTTTCAGAGAAACCTACACATGATGATATAATTTTTTTTTTCTTCTCTCTTCTTCATCCGCTATCCCTTTGACTTTAAAAGGAGGCCCATTTTTGAAAACCTGTTTTGTTTACCTCGTGTTCGTTCTTAGGGGATCGCCGAAGGCTCCCATACATTTGGCATCGTAACTGTATTAAGAGAAAATTCCGAGTCTATAATTAAAATCCAATAGGTCATCGCGACGATACTTCGACGATATATCATAACATAAAGTCGTAACATCACTTGTATCGCATCTTTTCCGCTTTTGAAGAACAAATATGACGAATCTGGTAACGAATAACGTATATACAAAACGGATTCGCAAATATCGCGACTTAATGTTATCACCCTGAAAAAAATACAAATAAATTAAATTGATTTACTAATTATCCTATTAAAGAATATTATTATCGTTTTATTTACATTTCAAAAACTTTGTCTCTAACGTTATTATTACACAGCTGTTTTCAATTCGGTTAAAAGCTTAACAGAAATCTTTTTCTTTAATGAATAAAATAACTTACTGCTTATATTTGTTTTTACATTAATGACGCATTAGCAGACGATTAAAAACTTAATAAAATTCTTTTATTGGAAGTGAAGCATAAATGCTCTTTTAAAATAAATTCATAAAAGTTCTTTTTCCACAGTTAAGGCACGGTTTATAAGCATTAAATGAAATGCTTCGCATGAATTTGTTTCACTTTTTCGACCACGTGATGTGTAAAGAAGTTATTTTATGCTAATAAAATTTAAATTGCATTTGCTTTGAACATTTATGAGACATTTAAATTTTTGTGCCCATTGTGTTACGGAGAAAACGCAAGAAGTATTTTATTCTTCTAAAGAAAGATAAAATTAATCATTCTAGATTTTTCGATTAATGAGAAATTTCAAACTGCATTAAAACAAGGACTCCAATTTCAAATCTCAACTGCTAACGCAAAATTATCCTGAATAAGCAACTCAGAAGAATAAAGAAATTTCAAAATTCTTTCAAAATTTTCTGATAAATTAAAAAAAAAAGGACAAAATAAATAATTGACAAGCAAAACTACAATTCTAAAACTAAAGAAACGATTAAATAACTTGAATGCAATTAAACAAACCTGCATTTAATATTTTCATCAAAAAACCAAAGTTTCTGCTCTTAGAAGATGAAATTTTTGTTCAAACTAGAACAAATCTTCTGATCTTTTCACCTATCTGGCACAGCACAAATGGAAGCAATGTGGTTTTACAACAATGTAGGTGTTCACGTAGGAGTCGGCATTTATTTTTTCGAATTTTCCATTTTAAATCTATATAAAACTTCACAACCAGAAGAACAAAAGTAGAAAAACATAAGAATCATTCGCAATTTGAAATGCGTTCTAACAAGTATTGGAATCAGAACAATTATTTTTCTTCGTTTCATAAAGTAAATAGGGAAATCATCTCTGATGAAACTAATGTTAGTGATTCAAAAAAATAAATAAGCAGATGTTTTGATGGAAGACGTTTTGTAGGAGACATAATAACGTCCGATAAAATCAATACGAATTGCTCAATGGAATCAACTTAAATGACGTCAGATCAAACGAGAAATGTACGTCATCTAAAATCAAATACATTTTCTTTTTTGTTGCATTTTAATAAATGGGATGTTATGCCGATTTTTTTCGAGCAAGATATACAGTCGATTTCAAAATTTTAATGGAAAGGAAATTTAAATTTGTATTCGCTAGAATATGAGACGATCTCATTTAAGTAGTTTTGAGAATGGAAATCTAACATAGCTCACATATACCGAATGTCAGCGATATCAAAACTAAAATAACGTAAAATAAAGTTATGAAAACAAAGTCAAAAGAAGGAAAAAAAATTCCTTGTATGCTTATTTTTCTTTTGACGACATCGCCAAACGATAAAAACAGAAACAAGTATTCAACGATATATGAAAGAGAATGATGCTGAATAGTTTTGTTGCAAATGATTCTATTAGAATTTAAATTATGAAACTGATTATTATTTGTGATTCTTGAATTTTTAATTTGGTTCATTGCCAAATGAGTAAAGAAAATCTTAGAACTTACCAGGAAAATAATTAAAAATCACTGGAAAGAGAAATATTTTGATTGTTCTTATTTTAAATTAAATATAAATAAGCCCGAACAATGACCTCAAAATGTAACAATGAATGTCGGAAGTAAGAATTTTGATTTAAGTTATTAAAATTTTTCGAAAAAATGATTATAGCTAAAAAATTTCTCATAAATCAGTGAATCGTCTTGTAGATGCAAAACAAATTTGTTTAGAAAGGTAATTGTTTGTTTCTTCATTGAAGCATTTAATTTTTTCTATAATAATTATAAATGATATTATGAATAGTTACGCGAGAAAAACCACGCATACCGAGATTATTTTTTTGCCCCTTCAATTAGGAAATTCCGATTTCAAGGTGCATTAAATGCGATTATTTAGTATGGAAAATTCAGTCACATATAAATATTCCAATTTGTGAATATAGATTGAGGATAATGATTTTGAAATAATAAAAAGATTAAAATGATATCTGCTATGCATATTTCAATGTATCAAGTCAGAACATCATTTCGTGAACGGTCAAGCACCACGTGCTCGAGCAAGTTCAATTATATTTTTATTCATTAGGATCGTTTCATTGAACGAGTCACTTTGGTATTGCAAACGACCCAAAAAAACTTTGTCTCGCATTCATTGTTTAAAAAAATATCACATTTCCTATTTATTTCATTTCATATAATCGCGTGCTCAAAATGACATTCTTCAAAGGTTTTATTGGCTATAGTCATTAACTTATTTTTTTTTTAAATCTGAGCTTTTGAAAATGTGATGGCAACATTTTATTTGAAGTTGATTTTTTTTGAGATTTTCGTGAATATAATAAAATTTTTATTTTTTGCCAACAGATTTTTTGACGCAAGAAAACCTCATTCCCAAAACAATATCATGTTCTGATATGATAATAAATCAAGAAAAGGCAAACCCTTTAACAAATAAATAAGCAATACACATGGTTTCGCATCATTATTTGCAAGAAACAATAGAGAATAAAACTATGCATTTAAATACAGCGATAAAAAAATGTTTTGAAATAGATATTACAATCGAAATTTCATTCAAGGTTTCTGACTTCAAAATTATATACATATGCGTCATGTCATAACATATAACCACTATTTCAACACCTAACTGTAACCGCAACTTAATGGACGGAAGAAAAAACATGACAAAAACAGAACAGTGGTTAATTTCATTTCTGGCTAACCCAAGGTTTCAAGTGTTACAAACATTTCAGCCACAAACATCCTGCCTGAATAACCATAATTATGCAGCTGTAACAATGGATCTTTATTACATGGTCAAATATAACAAACATTTACAGAAACGTGATGATAGGTATAATAGTTGCAACACATAGACTGCAAACCAGTGAAATAAATAAATAAAAATGAAATTGGTAAGAACAACGTTCAGATTATTAACACCAACATAAAATTTAGTATACAAATATACATTACGAAAGTTTGCCATATTTTAGGCAAACGTGAATCAATTTAAAAATCGTTCAAAATTCCAAGTATATAGTCATAAAAACTATTAAAATGAAATAAGTGCAGCTTATTATTAATTTAGAAAGACCAACAATCCAAAATGATAACTTTTTTTCTCTTGTTTCTCAATAAATTATTGAAATCGGAATAACATTTTAGATTAACCCCTTAACGATTATTTCTTCCCTTTTTGTATTTGAAGGATAGAAAATAAAAATGTTGTAAACGTTAATATATATCCACACACATTACAAAATGAAATTTTTGATTGCAAATTTCAAGTTACAATTGTGAGAACATTATTACTTTTTAAGTCATTATTTGTCGTAATTTATTTAAGCCATTAACCAGTTTAAACCGGTTTGAAACAATCACGATACTTCTCTATCGGTCTTTATATATATATATATATATATATATATATATATATATATATATATATATATATATATATATATATATATATATATATAAACTTCCATTTTCAATTTTCCAAACTGGCAAACAATATTTTTTGGAGCTCGACCGATTTTGAGATGAAATAACAGCTATGACCTTTAAAACGCCAACCTTCTAAAAACGCATCTGTTGTGAAGAAATACACGTAATAATAAAGAAATAGTGGTAAAAGAATGACAAATTGTTAAAAATGCACCTGCTTTCAAAGAAACATGCATAATAATAATGCAATACAGGTAAAAGCAGGTAAAAAAATTCTTCAACACGTAATCTTTATTTTTTGCCCTTAAATTTCAGAGACACCAAAACTTCCTAACCAAAACAACATCATGTTCTCACATGATAATAATACGAATTTAAGAATTTGATGAATCTCAACATATCAGACATTCCTGAGTCCAGATAATGCATTTAAAAAAAATTATGCCTATCAGAAAGACCTTTAAGTAGACGTGGATAATATATACCGAATTTGTAGATTTCTATCAAATTTAGAATGATATCCATTCAGAGAGTCTGTTCGGCTATCCGCATAAACATGGCAACTGAAAACGGGAAGAGCTAAATGAATAAAATTTGATACATAAACTTAACATCTAAAGTGAAGATATATATCAAATTTAGAAGAAAATCTGTGAAGTAGTTGTCTATCTGTAGGTTTGTACCTTCACAAGTATGTAGATGCGTCAACTCACAAATGCAGTGGATAATTGATGAAATTTGGTGTGATTTTGAGATTGCATTGTTGTTATATACTCAATTTTTCTATCAAATTGTATATCTTTGAATGATCCAATTCCAACTTATAGATTTGAGAAGCTATTATTAAGCGATGCCTGTGCTATGAACAGGTATGTCGATTAACGGATTAAATCTGATAGACATTTAAATATTAAAAAAAGCACGCTTTTCACTTTCATTACATATACGTTTACAGATTATTCAATACGTCTCCATTTAAATTAATCACGGTTTGTTGCATTAAGGTCAAGTTTAAAATGTACATGGAATTTGAAATTGGGCAAGTATTGTCTTATAAAACTGAGTTGGGAAGACAAGAGATTCATTTGAAAAGACACCGCTTTTGCAAAATTCTATGCCACACCAACAGCAAGACGTCCCACCTACGAATTTTAGAATGTACTATATGAAACGTAATGGTAGAATCAGATTTTTGAATTGGGGCCCTTTTTCTGGATTTTCCCTTAAAACCTCGGCTAGTGACTTTTTTTTATATAATACTTTGGGGGGGGGAGCGGTGCGTATTTTTTAGATACTACTTGTTTTTTTTCCTTTCTTTCTTCTTTTTAAATACAAAACCAAATCGCGTTGACACATGATAATAATACAAAATACAAAGTGACCAATGGGAACTTGATTTTCTAAATACGGAAAAAATTTAACCAATTTATAATAAATTTAAAATATTTTTTTCCCACGATGTCTCCCCGCAACATTCAGATTGATACAATTTTATATAATTTATGATACAATTTTTGTTACAGTTGAAATAAAAACAATCAAACTATTAGTGTTAAACTTTTTTTAAAAAAAAAACTGTTCACAAAATAATGAATTGTAAAAATATAAGTATTGACAAATAAAATTAATTGAATAAAGAAAATGATTAAGATTTTGTGCATTTCAAGAGAAGAAATTTTCAAAGCCCAAAAAGTAATTTAAATATAAACTAATTCAATATTAAAAATACTTTTTTGTGTGTGTTTCTTAACTACACTTTTCGAAAATATAATAGGAAAAAGTAATAGTTATATCGTCTTAAAACTCAAAAACATACTTTTCTTGAACGACAACTTCATTTCCAGTATAATTTCTTTTTTTAACTTTAAAAACTTCTTGCAATTTGAAATAATGTTTCTATATTAATATGAAATTCAAACTAATATATTTGCACCATTAAATTCTTCAATCGCGTGTTTTTGCCAGCGTTTAAAATTAAGATGAAAAATAGATTTCATTTATATTTTCAGTCTCATCAAATAATCGAGTGAAATTTTAAATAAATATGTTTCATTTAAAGTTTAAAAGCCAAGGAAGAAAACATCCCAGGCAACCAAACAGGTCGTCAAAGGCAGCTAGCAAACGAATAAATAGAACTCTTACTTCATCCCAAAAGGAGGAAATAAAAAGCGCAACAACACAGAAAAGGAATGCGCGGTTAAATTTTTGGTGTCATTAGCTGCTAACTGCCAAGTGATTGAAATGTCACCACACGTCAAATGAAAATGCTTCTTTTTATTAGGTAATTTTTTAAAAAAAATTTGTTTTTACTTTTCACCAGAAATTTATGACAAAGAGAAAATACTATTCATTTATTATTACAACTTCATCTGAAATAAACTGATTTTAAAAGAAGATAATTGAAACTTAAATGTTGATTACAGGGAAAAAATTTATAAAAAGAGAAACAGACGTTTCCAGAAGTCGCTAATAACTTTAACCACAAATCAGCGCATAATGATTGAGGAAAATCAATTTCTAGACATATAGGCTGCTAGGAACGACTCGAATAACAAAAACCTCATCTTGTCTCTACTCTATGCGCTATTGAAAGATATTCATTAGGCGATGTCTCTCTGCTATTAGTATAAATTATTGTATTCACGATAAGCCTATTAAGAAATACGCGGAAAGAGACCACAGATCAATTTAAGGAGAAGAATGTCAACTGTGTTAGGATCATTAATTCGGGAAACGCGACGCAATTTCCTGTACGAACTACTTTGCTTTTCAAGATTTCAGGGACGCATACACAATGTAATTTATTGGGATAGATGAATGTGTAAATTCGAACACATAAGTCTGGATATTTATAATAAATTAGAGGAAATCAAACATTGTTTTTACTAGATTTTATTTCGCAATATTCTATTAAAAAAAAATCCTCTGCGACATTATTAAATAATGACGACAATAATTCTTTTTTTTAAATACTTTAAAAGCAGTCGAGTAAATGCAATATAAATAAATATAAGGAACAGATAAAATAATTTTCTGAAATTATTATTTTATTTATGCTGTCAATTTTAATCAAAAAAATTAATTAAAAATGATTTAATATAATGAAAAGTTATCGCATTTCCTAGTAAAAAAATATAAACAATTAATTAATAATATTTGGATTGCCAGTTTTTACAAGTTCGAATATTCCATTTTAAAATCGTCTGCGCCAATCAATAATTGGCAATAATTCTTTTTTTAAAAAAATATTTTAATAATACATGCAATATAAATAAACGTAAGGAATAAATAAAATAATTTTCTATTTAAATTTTCTAATTTTATATTGAAATTTTTAATTTTGATAAAAAAATTATTAAAAATGATTTATTACGAAAAATTATTTTACTTCCTGATAAAAATATGAACAAATCTTTTTTATTAATTAATAGCCTTTAACGATTTGCTGGAACGTCAGGATTGATGGCTGTTACATTAAATATTTTATGAAGTTATTTATACTCATTTTCCCCTTGAAATATTTTTGGACTTCAAATTTTGATAGATTTTTTCTGATAAATTTCGGAATAAGAAAGTGGTTGCCATCAAATTCATTACTATATTTTATTGGAAGCAACAGTACAGATTTTGAAACAGATGTAACAACAGAATATCACTTAAAAAAAATTTAAAAATAAGAATGCATTGACCTATTGCAGAAAATTGAACTAAAATATCAATATCAAAATTAAAAAAAAAATTTCTTATGAGAAAAGGTAGAAGTGTGCCTGGATTTTGAAATACTTTTATAAATTAATTTAGCATTTAATTTTTTACAAAAATTAAATGCTAAATTTAAATTTTTGTAAAAAATTTAGATAGTGATTAGATATTTTAATAAATAGTTTAAATTGACATTTACTGTAACGTGCTTTTTCACATCGGAAAAAATGAATAAAAAAAATGCCATTTTGTATGTGCTAGAAGAATTATGTTTGTTTGCTTGTTTGAGTTACGATATAGAAAATTTGAGTTAAACTCAAGAAAAAGGTTTAAAAAAAAATTCAATTCTGGTCTATTTCTCAAATAGAATTTCTTTTAATACATAACTTTCTAACTTATAGATTACATTTCCCATACCTAATAAACTTGTAAAAAGAATGAAAATAAAACCAATTCAGATTATGAAGGTACCTGATATTTCGCATCAAACGAAAACGTATTATCAGATTTTACGTATTTATAATTGATTTAAAATAAAAACTCGATTCTCTAAAAGAAATTGTCTTCTCTTTACAGTAAAATCAAATATACAGAAACTACTTCAGTTATTTTAACTTTAAACGCCAAGTGGTGCATATTTATTTCTATTTACTAATTATATTACTAATCAAAAAATTAATTTTTAATGGCTCATTTTAAAAACAGTTTGTTTATTACCTTTCTAAATTTGATGTATTGATTTTTTTTAATAAAAAGTCCAGATACTTTAATTAAATTTTCAATGCTGAAATTCTATTTAAATCTTTACTCCAATTCTATTTAATTCTATTCAAAAAGCAGCTGTAAAAGAATAACGTCTGACATTCTTAAAAATTATCGAATAATTTAAAATATCACTTTCAGGTTCATTAATCAAATTCCCATTCATTAATTAAAAGTTGAGAAGTTCTCATTATTCGAGACTTTATTATAATGCGAGAGGGTGGGGGGGGAGAAAACATTACTTGCACTGGGGGGTGGGTGGAAGAAACAGTTGATTCGTCACTTAAAAAGCAGCTGCACATACACCGCATCGGAACCTCAACCTTGCTCCAAACGCTTTTGTATTTCCTGAGAAGGCACGCACGGACTTATATAAACAGGAACAAAATAGTTCACTTCTAGTCCTTGACATTTAATCCTGCACGTCACCCCTCAACACACGCTATTTGACGTGAATACGTTTAAGATGCATAAAAGCACCTGCCTATCCCTCTGTCCAAAAAACAAACACGCAGGACTTGTGGGTAATTTGTTTGTTTCAATTACATTCCATCACGGAAAGCGAGATGACGCCAATGGAATATTCGGTCAATTAAAACGGCAATCGGAGTGTTACTTTCGGTATTACTCACTCGTGCATGGTACACGGAGAATGTCACGTTCGTATCCGTCTGCGATTCCTACCCAGTGAGTCTGATTCTTTGGATCCAACAGTTGCCAAAAGAACAAAAAAAGCATTTATTTTTCTGTTTTTCACTCTGTTTTTGTTAAATATTTCACTAATTAGAGAAGAAAGATGTTTATGTATCGGAATTCAGTCTAATTGCATAACGTCGCAGTCAAATGATAAACATAACAGCTAAATTAACTCATTATGGTAGAGCTGCTAATTCCAATACCAGAGCAATGCGGGGAACGGGAAAGCTATTATATTATAAAAGTGAAAACACTATTTTTTTTGTGGCAATACGCATGAATTACAATTATTACTTTAGTTATTTTACTCATGCAACATTATGCGATGAATAAATGAACAAAACACAAATATTATAGCTATGATTAAAATAATTTACCTAAAAAAAGATTCCTGCTATAGAATAACAGAGGGAAACGCTTTGATAATTACACAAAGAACACAATTTAAATTTTTTGAAAAAAATTAATAACCAAAAATAGTAAAAATTAATAGGAATGAATATTTGCTGATTTTATGTTGGGCTTAATACTGGTTGTGGCAACACGTAGAACAAAAGGAAGGGTCTCATCTGTTATTCTATTTCTTATTTTTGATTGGTTTGAATTCATTAGTGAGAAAGTTTGCTCACAAATATAAGTGCTTTTAATAAAGTTGCACATGCCGCTGCATTTTGCTTTAAGCACAAAAATTCCTCGGGTAAATCTTTATAAAATTCTAATATCGATTTTCCTTTGAACTGATTTTTGAAAAAAAAAACACCCAGAATTCTGTAAATCAATTAAGGTTAACTGCATACTCTCATCCACTAGATTTACATCAACAGAAAATGGAGAAGAAAATTCATCAATTTTTGTTTGGCACTTTTCAAACTCTAAAAACCGATCCTCAAATGCATTACGCAAGATTTGAATTTGATCCTCAAACTGCATTTTCATGTGTGGAAATGTTTCACGTCCGCGAGCTTCTCCTACACGAAAACTCGTACTCGCAGGTAGCCATGAAGGGAACAAACACACCGAAAAGCCGCGTTATAAAAAGTAAATAAACTCAATGAACAACTGTAAATTATTTATTCTGATGTAGAATCGTTTTCGCATCCAATTTTTATTCTGTTTATTTGAAGAAGTTTTATTTCATTTCAAATTAGTCTTATTTTATTAACAACATTCGCGGGCTACCTTCAAAGGCCACGCGGGCCATAGGTTGTGTATCTTCTGCATATGCATTCAATTCAATTCGGCGATTTGGAATGTCGCACACACATACCATTTTGAAGGTACACGACGTTGTTTGGGATTGAACATAATTTTGAGCCACGACAGGATAGTGACTGTCATGGCTCTAACTTCCCACGTATTTGTTCCAACCCCGCGATCGAAAAGAGATGAAGTGAAGAGAGAGGACGAGTTGAGCAGGATATGAGTTTAAGATTTAAACCAGAACTTATTTGTATATATGTAAATAGTTACCAACCGTTTAATCCTAAGATTTAATAAACGTGTTGCCATGAAAAATGTAATTAAAGGCAAGCGACAGTAACGATTACACCAAGCAAATATTTCTATCTACATATTTTCATGCCACTGCAGAGATTTTGCCATAACAGCAAATATTTAATGAGCCATGTCAGTACGAATTGCATGAATTTGATTTTGCTACAACACAAACAATTACAAAAAGATTAATCTGAAATCTTCTATGCACATTTCAATGCATCATGTCGGAACATCATTTCTTGAACGGCCAAAGCAACATGTGCTCGTGCAAGTTAAAATTATATATTTATTCATTTTAATCGTTTCATTGAATGAGTCACTTTGGTACTGCAAACGATCCAAAAAACTTTGTCTCTCATTTTATTGTTTGAAAAAATATCCCATTTCCTATTTATTTCATTTCATATAACCACCAGCTCAAAATGACACTTTTCTAGTTTTTCTTTGCTGTAGTCATTAACTTTTTTTTAAAATCAGAGTTTTTGTAAATGGGATGGCATCACGTTATTAAAAGCTGATTTTTTGAGATACTCGTGCAAATAACATTTTAAATTTTCGTCTACGGATTTCTGTTGACGTTAGCAAACCTTATTCCTAAATCAATATCATGTTCTAACATAACAAATAATTCATTAAAAAAATTCGCATTTTTGATGCTCATGGTGTAAGCTCTATTGTTGCAGCAGAGAGTGAAATGAAAAAAAAAAAAGTGTGTCAACAAAAGAATTGATGACATAATACTAATGGAAGTTATTCAGCAAGCGAAACCGCAAAAACGCAACGACCTTTCACTTCGACATTTTAATCTTAAAAAAAAAAAAAAAAAAAAAAAAAAAAAAGCCGAATTGCCACTCTCTTTTTTCCCCTCTCCAACAGTAGTTGAGATACTCACTACCCGGGTCCTCCGCCTCCTTCGTATACTTTCATATGCACAAAATATAAAAAAATAAGCCATTGGCATGATACAAAAACTCGACCTCAGAATTTCTAATGAATCGCCACATTACAAACCTCCAAAAGAAAAACATTTTTGGATTTATTCTGTCTTTGACCAAAAACGCTTTGAGCGAGACGGATGAAATCAGGTCTTAACACCAAATATGCAAAATTTTATCAAATTTTGAACGACTGGAAGTTTGCTTGTGAGTTTATTCGAATGAAACTGGCACAACCAAATTTCTTTGTGATTACAAAGAGAAGAATCGCCAAATAATGTAGAAATCCACCAAATTTCTTTTGCGCCCGGCTAACGGAAAAGTACTCGCGATCAGATGAAAAAGATGCCACTTGAGATATTATTCACCAAATGTCCGCTCCTTATCAGAAAGAGAACATTTGAATCGAAGAGATTTGCCGTGCCTCATGTCCGATAACACAAAGGTTTATTCTGGGATCATGTCTCGAACCTGATTAAAACCCTTCGATCCTCAATTTAATTCAATTTCAATATTTACCGTGACAGAATAAAGAAAGAGTCGTGGCGAGATCTTTAAAAACTCGGCAAGGCTACTTGCCCGAAACTGATGATTCTGGAGCGAGATTTAATTACATGTTTACGCGCCATCGATTTACGATACAAAACTATTCATCCTACTAATATCCTCAAATAAGCTTTTTTCTGTCACCGCTGAAAATCCATTCACGGTAAATAATTCAGGAACAGAAGAACGCTACAGAAGTCACGTAATAGTCGGAATTTTAAGAGTCCCACCAAATTGCTCGACAAGGATTTAGTCAATACCCCGATTGATTTACTTCTCGCGATTGCGCCGCTTTCCGGTCACAGTTAATTACGGGGTGTAACGGAACGTTTATTTACTAGGCGGATCACTTCTTTAACTGGAAACAGGAACAGACAATATCTGTTCCCAGGATGGATTTAGATGCGAGACAAAGATTCAAACAATGGCCCCATGTTCCGAGCCATGCCTAACAATTAATTTCGCAGTTGAGGCGCAGAGTAGATTTATTATTCAGACAAACAATTAGTTCATTTTAATTCTATTTTTAAAACACGTCGGGAATGCGATTCATGATTTGAATATATTATTGGATTCCTCAGCAATACAATCGAATGGCTTAGAGGGTGTGAATGTTTACTTAAAGAAACTTTAATACATAAGTCCTTTTTCTTTTTAATCATGTCAGAATATGTTATTTTGGGAATGCGGTTGACAAAAATCTATAGGTGAAAAATTGAAATTTTATTATCTGCACGAGCATCTCAGAAAATTAGCTTTTAATTATGCGTTGCCATCCCATTTACAAAACCTGTGATTAAAAAAAAGTTAATGATCGCAGCAAATAACCTCCCCCCCCCAAAAAAAATGTCATTTTTAGCGAGTGATTATGTGAAATGAAATAAACAGGAAATGTGATATTTTTTTAAACAATCAATGCGAGAGACAAAGTTTTTTTGATCGATTGCAATACCAAAGTGACTCATTCGATGAAACGAAAAATATAATTTCACTCGCAGGTGCACGTAGTGCTGGGCGTTCAAGAAACGATGTTCTGACATGATACATTGAAATAGGCATTGCAGATTTCATTTTTTCTCCTTAGAGCCTATATGCAAAAACTGTAATATTTACAAAATTCTTTTGATTAATCTTTCTAAAAAAGGATTACCTGTAAGTGAAACATATAATTAATTTTTTGATGTTGGAATTTTCTTTTGTAGAAATTTACATTCTCTATCGACAGAAATAAGTCAAATTATGTTAAAGCCTTTTTTTAAAGTAATATATACTGGAATAAGCCAAAAAATCGATTCAAAAACTATTATTAATCCAGTTTCAAAGATAAATAAATTTATTACTTATAGTAGGCTTCCCTCTCAAAGCATATATATTGAAGGAAAAAAAATTAACAAATTAAAGAAATTAAAAGTCACACAACAACAAACTGATAACATTACAAAAGTGTTAAAATTCAAAAAAAAATTAATTAAAAAGCTATTAAATGAAATGTCACATAACATGCATTGTCTGGCGTCGAATAACTTCACATTTTTCTGTTCCCAAACTGTTCATTGCTATTTAAACTTTTATTTCCTCACGAATATCTACTGATTATCTTTGTGTCGCTCGTTATAATGTAGTTATACCAAGCCCTCCAGAAACTAATCAGATTGATTCTTCCCCAAACAGTTCGTTGCTATTTAAACTTTTATTTCCTAACTAACATATACTGATTACCTTTGCGTCGTTCGTTATAATGTAGTTATACCATGCCTTCCAGAAACTAATCAGACTGATTCTTCTCCAAACTGTTCATTGCTATTTAAACT
>JAOUZG010053459.1:6067229-6077520 GCA_026289955.1 Argiope argentata | reverse complement strand
TGCTTTAAACCAGAGGTTAGAAATTTGGCAGAATTCTTCATTATTTGGCGATTATTATTATTATTATTTTGCTTTAAACTCGCTGTTAAAAATTTGGCTTAATTCTACATTATTTGACGATTTTTCGATTGCGCCCGGCTAACAGAAAAGTATTGAAAATTATAAAATTTAATACATTTTCCCGGAAAAAAAATTACTGATTTTTTCCGTTCAAAAATTAAAATATGGATTAAATTATATAATTTAAATACTTCATTTTTCACACTAGAGATTATTAGTCCTTTATATCTTGGAGATTAAATTCAAGGAAAAAAAATTCCCAGCATTTAACTTCTTGGGGCTATTCAAGTTAGTACTTTCACCTTTTCCCAGAAGAGAAAAAAAGAAGTAATAGTTTAGATACTATGCTGCACGAACAACTGTTTACTTTGGCGTCAGACTGTCATAAAATATATAATAAGCTATCCTACAACAGTCTAGAAGTTGAAACGCAAGAAATCAATTGTTTTAAGGCTAAACAACTTAACAACTTGGAACGCTATGCGGATTTAACTTTTTACTATGCAATATAGATATTGAGTCATACATGGCTTTGATCCATTTGATATTCATAACACGTTTTTCGAAGTTAAGGCTTATTTGAGAGTGTACAAGAAAGGCTCAAAAATCTGAGAAAAGTAACAGAGAATATCCGATGGGCAACTGCTTAGAACCGCTTGGTTATAGACGGCCTTAAGCAGATCGATCAAAATAATAATAAAATTTTCAAATAAATAAGATGAAATACTGATTCCATGCATTTTAAAATATTGGAATATATAAATAACAAGTCATTAAATTGAACCACTACAATTATAATTATATAAATTAAAAAGTAACTACGTATTTATTTTTATATTTTATATTATTTATTTAAACAGCAAAACAATAAATTTCAACGTTATTACAAAAAAATATTAAAATGAAATCTGCTATGCATATTTCAATGTATCATGTCAGAACATCATTTCTTGAACGGCCAAGCACCACGTGCTCGTGCAAGTTGAATTATATTTTCATTCATCTTAATGGTTTCATCGAATGAGTCACTCTAGTATTGCCAAACGATCCAAAAAAACCTTTTCTCGCATTTATTGTTTAAAAAAAATATTATATTTCCTATTTATTTCATTTCTTACAATCACGTGCTCAAAATGACATTTTTCTAAGTTATTGGCTTTTTTTTAAAAAAAATCAGAGCTTTAGTAAATGCAGTGGCAACACGTTATTAAAAGCTGATATTTTGAGATGCTCGTGCAGTTTGCCTACAGATTTTTGTTTACACTAAAAGCTTCATCCCCAAAACAACGTCATTTACTGACACGATAATTAATTAAGATGTAATAAATAACTAATTAACGAATTTTAGTTTTCAATACTTTAGTAATAACATTTAACAAAATTAATCTTTAAATTTTTATTTATTTATTTGATGGTTAAAAAAATAAGTGGATCTACAAACCCATTAAAGAATAGGACACAGAGACAGCCAAAAAAATTTATCTGTACTTGAGTATTACTCGCAAAAATTCTCTTTACATCTCAAGTATTACTCGCAAAAATTCTCTTTACATCTTAAGTATTAATCGCAACTTCACGAATTAACTCGAAAGAAAAATTAAGTGGGAAGAATACTTGCAATTCAGACATGGATGCTAATGCAACAAATCAGCAGCTGCAAAAAAATAATTCGATAAATTTCAAAAAAGTGAAAATTGCAGGTTATGATTTGCTCGACTGCATTCAATTTAAAAACTGTATCGAAGTTACTCAGGGAGGTCCGCAGTGACCAGGGTCCGACTAAGCATAGTTGGGGCCCAGGGCAAAAACTTCTTTGGGGCCCCCTCTGCTTCAATACTTTAGTAAAGAAAAACTTATTTAAAAAAACGCTAAATAAAATTTCTATTCAATTTGGGGGCCCCACATGAGTGGAGGGCCGGGGCAACTGCCCCGTATGCCTCTACCTTAATCAGGCCCTGGCAGTGACCTGATTCGAGAACAGATTCCACCGAAGTGCTCTCGTGTAAGCGGTTCCAGTGTACATTAAATACATCGGGGCCAAATGCACCCCCCCGCTGGAGTGATGCGGAAGTTTGGCGAGGGGGTGCCAGCTCAGGTATTATCCTCATCATCCGACCATGGTTCAAAATTACGATGTCTGCCTCCAAATAGCCCTAGTGTTGCTTCAAAATGGGGCGTTAATATAATTAAATTCAAGGCTACTTTGGAACAAAGTTTATAATTTTTTACAACACTCAAATAATAACTAAACGAGTATTCCATCTTCCAAATTTCCGTGCAACACAAACACAGAAACAACTGATATAGATGAAAAGCATGGTATGCACCCAAATTATATACGAGGGCTATCCAGAAAGTAGATTACGTTTTGGAATAAAAAAATAAACAAAGTATTGGAAACAAATTTTATTATATACAGATGAAAGCCACACTCAAATACTACTTTTTTCTACATAGTCACCATTCAAATTAAGGCATTTATCGTAGCGATGTACGAGCTTGGAAATTCCTTCATCGAAAAATTCGGCCGCCTGCGCCTTCAACCACTTCGTTACCTCTTCTTGCAGCTGTGCGTCGAAATTTGTGGAAAACTCAAAAGCAAGTTCCGTTATTGTGAACTTTCGATTTTTACGGACTTCAGCATCGACTTTTTCGACAAGTTCGGCAGTCACTATGCTGGGTCTCCCACTTCGATCTTCGTCGTGAACATTGGTTCGGCCATTTTTAAATCTTATGACCCACTCCACCTTCAGTGATAATGTTGTCCCCATACACTTCACAAAGCTGCCGATAGATTTCTATCGGTTTACAGTTTTTTGCAGTCAGAAACCTTATTACTGCACGCAGCTCGCGGGATTTTCAATTAACGCAGACATTTCAAACCGTCACAGAATCTGAACGGAACACAGAACGAACCTCTCACTAGCACGGCTAGATGCCGACTGAGCTGCGCAACGCTCTGACCCCAAGATGGCCGCGCTAGCGAAAACGTAATCTACACAGACGAAAACGTAATCTACTTTCTGGTTAGCCCTCGTACATGGTGCATTTAAACCAAGAATTAGCGATTCAGTAATGCTGAAACTGAGATTCAATCAACAGGCAACAGTGAGACAGATATAAAACAGTAGCCTCTTTACTCTAGACATTAAAAGTAAAGAGTTTGTATTGCAAAAAGATTTAAATTAAACTCGTCGAAACAAAATAAAAAAATATGCAAAAAAATAAAAGGAAAAGGAAAATGGGGGAAAACAAGCAAAAAAACGTTATGACTTGCTGACCTTGAAAACTACCCACAAACACACTCAATAACTTGAAAGACATAAAAATAAATCTGATATGAGTCGAAGTTACGTAATTTTTTCCCAGGAGAAAAAAAATACGTTACATTGAAAAAATACAGAGAGAAAGAAGCTTTGGCTAAAATAAAAAATTAATAAATATTATTAAAACAATCAATACAAAAATGTGAAGTGAAATCTACGATCGTAAATCTCAAGTTAACATGCGAGAGCACTATTATTTTTAAGTCATTATTTGTAACTAATTAGTTATTAACCAGTTTAAATCAGTTTGAAACAATCACGAGACTTTTCTATTGGTCTCTATCCCTCTGTAATATTATATATATATATATATATATATATATATATATATATATATATATATATATATATATATAATTTTTTAACCTTTTATTTTCAATTTTTCTAGCTGGCAAATAAAGTTTTGGAGCTCGACCGATTTTGAGATGGAATAACAGCTAAGATGTCATAGTTCTACGTCAACCTTTTAAAAACGCATCTGTTGTGAAGAAGTATACGTAATAATAAAGCAATACTGGTAAAAGCTGGTCAAATTTTTAAAAACGTATCTGCTTACAAAGAAGCATAAATAATGATAATGCAATACTGGTTAAAAAAAATTCTTCAACCGATAATTTCCAACGGCCCATAATCTTTATTTTTTGCCCGTAAATTTCGAGGACATCAAAACCCCCTAACCAAAACAACATGCTTCCACATGTTAATAATAATAATAATACAAACAAGCTGTTGAAAACATAGTTACAATATGTTAAATGAGATCACTTGATGAATAACATACGATACGATGATGTTCGAATAACATACGAACAATAACAAAACAGAACAAGTATTTATTACAAAACAAAACTGCATTCATATAATGCAGTAATATTCGGACCAATAAAAAAAATCAAGTACGAATTACGAATGATTCTGAGAAAAGACATAAGATTCAATAAAAGAGAAACGGAAAATGAATCAGTCAACATGGCTAACATAAATATGAAGTGAATATTGATGACTTCTAAAAACAATTCAAACTATACAGCCCTGTTTAGGGTCTTTCATCATTATTATATCTTATAATAAAAATTCGAACACCGCCATTTTCACGCTAAGCAATAAAGCGGTTGGATATTGAACAGGGCGGTGTGTTGTTGACTAATCAGATTTGACGAGCCAGAAATTAGAAAAAGATTTTACAGCCTTTCACCCAGGACATTTATGACAAAAACAAAAGAGCAGATGTTCAATTATTGGCCACAGCAGATGGAAGCAAAACAAGAAATACGAGAACAAGAAATCGTACAAAAAAAACTGAATATCTTTGTGATAAAATAGATATAAAGTTCTTTATTTCATAGTACAAAGGATATTCCGCATAAGATTACATAATTTAGCATTCGGTGTAAACATTAACGAACAACTCGATTTTGATTATAATTCATAAGGCATATTGAATGCTCCTAATTATCCCTATTCTAAATATATATTTTAAAGAAATCTAGCATTAAAAAAACCAACTTATGAAGAATTTTCTCAATTTTTATAGAGCACACATTAAATATTTTATTTTTATTTCTATTATGCATAGAAGATAGTTGAGATCATGAATCATTGCAAATACAAATGAATTTATTTCAAGAAAATGTTATAATTTATGTTATATATATGGAAAACGATTAAAACTTGTGATTCGTTCTATTTTTCGAAATTTCTAGTTACCGCATGAAAAACTTATTGTGAATTATCAATTATTTAATAGCATAGGTATTTATTTCATAAAATACTTAATCATATTCAATTTAAATAAAAAGTCATTTTATAGAATGTTTGTAATGTCACAGACACATAGCAAAAGAATAACGTATTCATCTCGATAAATATTGCATTTATACTGTCTGGACTGTGACGTCATGATCTCTTTCTCTTTTCGTTTTTCTTTCTCCCCCCCCCCCAATGCAAGATGCGCCCTAAATTCAAAATTTAATCGGCGAGGGCAGAACCTATGCAAGTTATGAATAGATCATTAATAATAATAAATATGAATAAATTTCATTATAATACAAGTTACAAATGCAGAATGGCTAAAAAGAAAAAGAAAAAAGAATTCCTAGATATTTTCATTAAAAAAATATTAGAACATCGCTGTAAAAATAATTAAATTCCTTTGAAGACAAATTGTAATAGCTAAATTACATCAAGATTAATTTTTTTAAAAAAACAGAAAAAAATATTTTTAAAAAATTGTAATAAGAGAACCCAGTAATTTAGAAATAGAAATCAAAGAAAAGGTAATAAGTATGACAAATAAGTAATAAATATGACAATGAATACAAAATAAAACCTATTACACCAAAATCTAATTAAAATAAAAAATCCGAAATCTGAATACGAAGTTCCACTGATGTTATTAAATTATCATAAGAACAAAAATTTAACTTTGATTGCAGCTTGCATCGCCTTATTTAGTGAAAATAATTCATATTCTTTTTTCAGTTTTATTGTAAAATAATTAGAAATGTTACGCTGCAGATAAATAATTAATTCCGAATTTAATCATGTAACTTTCAGCTATCAACAACTGTTTTTCTTTGATAAACTAGCAACATTGACAAGAAGCTAAACAATTACCAACAAAATTGGCCAAAAAAGAAAAGATTGAAATGAAATCTGCTATGCATATTTCAATGCATCATGTCAGAACATCCTTTCATGAACGTGCTCGTGCAAGTTCAATTATATCTTTATTCATTTTAATCGTTTCATCGAATGAGTCATTTTAGTATTGCAAAAGATCCAAAAAAATTTATTTCGCATTTATTGTTTAAAATATATCCCATTTCCTATTTATATCACTTCATATAATCGCGTCCTCAAAATTATATTTTTCTAGGTTCTATTTGCGATAGTCATTAACTTATTTTTAAATCAGCTTTTGTAAATGCAACGACATGTTATTAAAAGCTGATTTTTTGAGATGCTCGTGCAGGTAATAAAATTTTTATTTTTCGCCGACGGGTTTTTTTCAAAGGGGTGGCAATATTATATATATATATAAAGGTATATATATATATAAAAAAAATATATATATATACTGAAAGCAATGAATATTCACGTAGGACATATTGAATCAAACGCACTCATTTAACGTTGTAATTCACTACGATTCTAGCAAAAGGAAAAATATTTTTTTTAAAACTTAACATTTTTGTTAAAAATTCAGGCTATTTTAATTATTTTCAATCTTTAATTTAAAGCTCGTGCTGACGAACAGTATAAAATCGTGAATTTTTTTTTCTAAAATTCACACCCAGATGGCGCCTCCCGTATTACCACAAAATTTAACTAAACGAATTAAAATACGGTTAATTAAGGTCTCAAAAATAGGAAAAAAATACTATTTCGTTATTAACAGTACACAAGATTAGAAAAAACTCAAAATTGCGGCACATCGGGATGTAAAAGAAAAGCAGATTATAAAATTTCATTTTTATAAATATGGAATAAGTTTATTTAAATAAATAAGAATAAAAAAGGTGATGGGATTGCAATTCAATGAATAGTAGATTTTGCTGTTGCTTTCGACAAGAGATTCAAACTTTTTTTAAATCAATTGCATTCTAATACAAAAGAAACGTTCTATTCTCTATCTGTGATATCGTTTCAAGTTCGTTTGCTTATTTTGTTTTGCTCGCTATCGCTACACTTGCGATTTTGTTTTCAACGAACTTTTGACATCAAAGACCAGACGTCTCGATATTATCAAAAGAATCTGCTAAAAATTATCAATTAATACAATAATAAAATCAGACTGACTCTTGCTTTTTGTTTTGTTTTTTTTTCCTCCTACTGTAAACAAACATGACATGCGGTTTAAAATAACAAACAAACACAAACCAACTTCGTAAGCAGTTGGTAGAACTTGCCATGGAAAATGACAGAAATGGGGGGGGGGATCGAAATAGAAGTGAATTTTGATTTCTAAACAGTACAACAAACAATCGGCTTTGAACAAAATTGATGGATAAACTTTTGTTCATTCAGCTTTATTCTTGTAAAAGAATGAATATTTCAAGAATTGATTGATAGCTGCAGCAGGTAACGCATCAAAAGGTACATTTTTTTTTGAAGTTGTCTTGAAAGTACTAGCATTTTGCAATACTTCCTGAATGTAGAAAATCTGCACAGATATTATAGTGTCTAATTTCTTCATAAAAATAGAAATATTTAAAAAGTATAATAAAATAAATATATAAAAGCATAATGTATATCTTCGTAAGAATACCAGCAATATATAAAAAGTAGTTGACTATCATACATTACAATAATGATTTTTTAAACACTTTTTTCAGAATAAAAATATATTTACCCTGCTATTTTACCCCAAAACAGAAAATTAACATTGCCAATTCGATCTTTTTATACTTTTTCAGCTTTTCATCATCTATAAAAGGCTGCGTTAGCCTGGTGATAAGGCATCGCAAAAAGAACCGAAGGGCCAAACTATCTCCCGCTGGTGTGGTTTGAAAGTTTGGGGAAGGAGGACAGTTCAGGTGTCGCCTTCGTCATCTGACAGCGGTTCAAAATTACGAGGTCCGTCTCAAAGCAGACCTAGAGTTGCTTTAAGAAGGGAAGTTAATTAACCTAAACTAAACTCATAATTCATAAGTTAGAATTGTCATAAGGTGACGAAATAATAATAAATTTTCTTCTTTGGGGCTATTTTTCAATTAAAACTAATAAACAGAATGAAACAAAATTTCATGTTTGATTGTAAATAAAATGAAATAAATTTCGAGAAAAAAAAAATGACAAAAGCCATCGATAAAAGAAATCTTAGCCTTGTCAGAATAAAAGTGGATTACCATGCAAATACAGTTATAAAGAAAAGATTCAAATACTATACATCAGCACAGTACTAACGCACTGGAGTTTTGTCCGAACCTCAATAGCTAGAAATATTTTATCTATTTTATCAGGCTATCCCGACCTAACAATTACAGTTACTATAAATAATTGATCAAAAAATTATACTAGCATTGAATTTTCAACGACAATTCAGGATTCAAAGTCAACTGTGGCAACGCAAAATACATGAATTTTTTACGCCAGTTGGGTTAACGCTACACAGATTAGAAATTTCTAATTTTCTATATTCTGTATTATTTTAATTCGAAATTACTTCAAAAATGAATGGGAAAAATCGATTCATTAACAAAGTTTGATTTTAAATGCATCGAACATTATGCAAATAAATAGAATAGTTTAAAATAATCGGCCGAAAACATGTTCAACCTAACCTCATTAGTGGGGGGGGGACAAACTGAATTCGTCACTTATTTTGCGGCAGAGAAATGAAGATTTTTGACATGAAAGCTAGTTTTAAATTAATTAATAACAAACTAATGAGCTAATATTTGAAAAAAATAATGTATTAACATCAAGAGTAATATACTACAAGTTAAAAAAATGTATTTGAACTTGAGTGGATGAATAAAAAGTATTTTATTAACAATTGAAAATGTGAACAAGATTATATATATATATGTAATGATATTTTTAAACTCTTAATTTTAATCCTAATTGATTTCCAAAGCCCTATCTTAATTTAGTCCATAGTAATATCATTCTAAAATATTCTCTTATTTCATGATCCATTTCACTCGCTCTAGTTAATTAATTCAAGAGAAGCTATGTAAAATTGCTAAGACAGCTAAACGCCTGTTAATTTCTCACACTCCGTGGGAGAGATGAAAATGGCTGACCTAAACAACATACTTTTAAAAAGATCCCTGTGTTTCCCTTACCTCTTATATGTGAGATATGGAAATCCCCACTGAAATCCAAGTTGATAAGCTCTATAAAAAATATTTATCCCAATCAAAGTCTTGGTATTTAAGACCAGGGATAATGATTTCCCGCCCCTTTTTGTACACTTAGCTTTTCTGTCAGTTCTGTGTTTTGTCGTTCTGTGTTGTGCTCGTCGCTTTCGCTTGTAAATAATGCCTGCTCCCGTGCTGGAATAAGAAGAACTAGAAATTCAACCTGTATTCTCCATGATTTCGGCCACGACTCTGCTATTTGCTCTCAACAAATTATTTAAATGTGATTTTCATTATATATCTATATTAATAAAAATGGAACTGGAAATGCGTTGCTAAGCGCAAAACTAGAGAACGGCTCAACTGATTCGGCTAATTTTTATTTTAATTTTTTCGTTAAGACACGAGGATGGTTCTTATGGAGATAAAAAAATGAAAAAACTGCGAGGAAAATAGTTAAAACGACACTTTTCTTACTTTCCTGCCAAAAATCTTCATTTCCTTCCCCCCACACCGAGTATGATAGCAGGAAGTAATAAATTATGATTTGTTAAGAAAGAAATACGCGAAGTCAGTTGATTTTCATTCATAGATAACGGGATGTTTAAAAAAGAAAGAAAATAGTTGCTTTTATTATTAGTCGGTATGAATATTTAATCTATGCCTGCTCGAAATAAAGTCTGGGCAGGGAAGAAAAAAAATAAAGCGAAAAAAAAAAAAAAGGTTTGTAAAAAGAAAAGTAGTGAAGAAAAAAATAATAAAAGAAAAAAAGGTGTGTTTGTGTCACCATTATTTCCTCTGTGCGCGACATTTTCGAAGCTGTTTTTAAACTTTCGCATCTCTTGAAAACCAACTGTGTCTTTATTTGTTTAGTGTGTTTACATTTATGAAAATTAGAATCTCCTTATTTTATAAAAACGTAGAATTTTAGATCTTTCCCTCCACCATTTAAGTAAAATATTAATTCCGGGACAATCATTGCTCGGATAGAAAGATGAGTAGTACAATGAACAGAACATCTGAAGAAAATTATACTAAATAATACTATAAATGAATTATTTGATTATCAAAATTTGTTTGGTTTAAATATATTTTGGT
>JAOUZG010053459.1:5993424-6041552 GCA_026289955.1 Argiope argentata | reverse complement strand
GGAGTGTGTGTGAGCTGATAATAGGAATTGAATAATAAAGCTTTAAATCTAAACAATTATTTGTTAATTTAATTGCAAAATATGGAGTTTTTGAGTGAGCTTAGTGAACTTGAGCTTCTAATCATTTACGTCAAAGACGTCGAGGTTTGCGTCATTGCTTTCGAGATTTTTTTTTTTTTTTGTAGCTCGATATAACAATATTAATACGTCATTCACAACACTGTACGTATTTTTGAATAAGAATCTGCGTTCGTTACTGTTCGATTTAGCATCTTGACCACTTTTGACGATTCCATCGCACTAAAGAGTGACGCGGAAGAATGCACGTTGTCCAGAATTTACTTTAATGTTAAATGTAAACATATCTTCCTTTCCTCTCACCCCTATTTTGCTGACTAAAACTCACTTAACGCATGCGCAAAAGCGCAGAGGATTCTGGAATCAATTGACAAATAATACACTGCTATTTAAACATATATTCTTTGAAATGAATACGCATAAAAAGCTCTCTGAAATGAGCTTTTTGACTTTGCATAACCGAGGAAATCAAAACAAGAAACGGAGTTCAGAATTTTCCGACAAAATGATGGATTTAGTCAAGTAAAAGCAAATTTCGGGTATATTTGGAAAAATTAAGCTTTTCCAAGAAGAAAACAATAAATAATCTGGCAACAAATCCGGCAACACGCATTATTTCGTTTCGATTCGGGAAGAATGTTTGAAACAGCAAGGCACGTCTTTATCAGCGTTCCAGATGAATGGCAAACGATCCATTATCAAGTGGTTGTTTCGAGGAAGCCAAGGCAGACGAGAGCCCGAAATGTGAAAACAGGATGAAACATCGTGACATTATATCATCACCTGGCGCAGAGAAATAGAATTAAATTTTTGGAAAAACGGATGAACGTCTAAATACCATGTTTCTTTCCACATACTCCACTCAAATTGCCCACACTTTGATTTTACTGAAGAAAGTCGTCTGGATTTGCGAATACCAGCTTTAAATTGTAATAAGATCCAAATTAATATGGATGTCTCGTAAGGAACCTCCAATACAAAAATTACAGAATGAATCTTAGTAAAATTTTACATACAATCCTCTCTCTCTCTCTCTCTCTCTCTCTGTGTGTGTGTGTGTATAAACGTTTTAAGTTGGACTTAACCGAACATTTATCTACATCTTGTACATCTTGTTATTATTTAAATATTTTCTTAACAATATCACTAAAAAGCATGACGCAACATCTTGAATGGTGAGCGATGCAAATCGTTAAGCAGGTCCCGACTTAGCCCAACTAGGGCCAGGGGCAAAAACTTTTTTTTTTGGGGGGGGGGGACCTTTCTGCTTTACTACTTTAGTATTGAAGAACATTCCTTAAAGAAAGAAACGTAAAATAAAATTTATATTCGACTTGAGGGGGTCCTACTAATGTTGGGGCCCGGGGCAACTGCCTCGTATGCCCCTACCTTGGTCAGGCCTTGGGGTTAAGTACAGCCCGAATATAAATAGTTAGCATAGTCATCATTTTCAGCGAACTATCTAGTCACAAGGGATAGATGAAAAATAAACATGAAAAGAACAATTTGTGGAATTTATTCAAAATTGAGACAAGAAAATTAATAATTGAGACAAAATTATTAATTTTATAAACAAAAATTATTAATTTCGAACGAATATTAATAATTTTCGAAATAATTTTCGAAATAAATTTTTAAATAAACGAAAATTATTATTTTTCGTTATTAATTTTCTTATTAAATTTAAATGAGACAAAATTGAGACAAAAATCTAAAAATTCAAAGTATGACAACAGATAGAAATGAGAAATTGGGGCAATCAATTATTCGTGAGAGGGGGGGAGATGAAAGTGAATACATGACAAACAGAACCAGCTTATTACCAACAATTTAATGTACCTTGTTCAAAAATAATTTAAAAAAAACCATAATATAAAAAATAAGTTTAAAAAATCCAATACATTTATAAAAATAAAAAGTGCAGAATAGAGAAAATCAAATCTGTGGACACTTGAAAGCAATAAGAATGATCTCGCTTTGGTAGACTATCTTGAATTCTTTCTACGTTTTTAAAGTTTGAACTTTCTTTTAGAACTCGCCAATCTGTTTACCTTTCTTGTACTTATCTTACGCTTATCAGTTGTACAAGAATGTCGATGAAGAAAAAAATATACACATTCTACATTTACATACAAGATATTGAGGTGCGATTAGACGCAATAGAATTTAATACTATTAGGAAAGAAGACAGACAAATTTTAAGACACGTATATACTTTTTTAATTGCAAAATACGCCAAAGGTCATGCCTGCAAAAAGACAAATTTATCTGTGTATTTTTTTTGTTGTTGTTGTTACACAACAATACGGAAACAAGAAAAAAAAACGAAAGGATATCAAAGTAACATGGTCAATGTAACAACTGGAAGTTAAATAAAATAAATCACTTGGAACTAATTACGATTGGTTGAAAGAAGTTTATTCTCAACTTGTTTAAAGTTAAGAGTGATTTTTTCACGCATCTATTGTGGGAGGGGGGAATAAATAAACAAATAAATAGCTACAAGTTTCCAAAAAAAAAAAAAGTAACGTAAACGGACACTATAGGAAAATAAATAAGCATATTGAAATTTTTAACGATGAAACTTCAGTACATATTTCTGCAGTTCAATTAAGCTTTTGAAAGTGCACTAACTGAAAGGCAATAACATTAAAAAAAAAGATTAAAATGAAATCTGCAATGCATATTTCAATGTATCATGTCAGAACATTTCTTGAACGGCCAAGCACCCCGTACTCGTGCAAGTTAAATTATACTTTTATTCATTTTAATGGTTTCATTGAATGAGTCACTTAAGTATCGCAAACGATCCAAAAAACTTCGTCTCGCATTTATTGTTAAAAAAAATA
The DNA here is from genome assembly GCA_026289955.1 of Argiope argentata. NCBI lineage: Eukaryota > Metazoa > Arthropoda > Arachnida > Araneae > Araneidae > Argiope > Argiope argentata. The sequence goes on along the minus strand of JAOUZG010053459.1, from coordinate 6,038,625 downwards.
TCACGTTTCCTATTTATTTCATTTCTTATAATAATGTGCCTAAAATGACCTTTTTCTGGGTTTTATTGGCTGTAATAATAATTATTATTTTAATAAGAGCTTTTGTAAATGTGATAGCATCATTTATTAAAAGCGGATTATTTTGAGATGCTCGTGCAGATAATAAAATTTCAATTTTTCGCCTAATGATTTTTGTTGACGAAAAAAAACGTCTTCTCAAAAACAACATCATGTTCTGACATGATAAAAATAAAATTTCATTTGTAATATTTATGGATTTTTTTTTATTTCATGTCACGTAATTGAAGAGATTGTGTGTAAGTTATGCTGAATTTGGCATAAATAAATTGTGGAAGATAGAAATTTTTTTCTCCAAACTTTAACTAAAAACTAAACGAGATCTTAGTGCTTCAAAATAAATTGAAATAATCATAATAATAATAACAATTCATAAAAATAATGTTTACACCATTTTGAATTTTTTTTCAAAAATACGAAATAAGTTTGTCATTTTTTAAAAAAAATGCAATAATTTTTATTAAAAAATTTTTTGTTGTTATTTCAGCAATATATTTCATTGTTTTCATTAAAAATTAAATTGCTGTCATTGTTTTAACAAATACTTAATGCCACAAATCTTTTCTGCTGTTGAAAGAAGGGGAAGAAAGATCATATTTACTATCTGTGCATTTACTTAAGGAACAAAAAATTGAAATTTCAATGACAGGATACAAATTCGGTGATAAATTACATTACGTTTTTATCGGAAAATTACGTATTTAATAGAACAGCGATATTATTATATTCACCTTCATTGAGAATGTCCATGTACATAATTAAAAAAATAAAGAAAAGGCAAACCTATTAAAATAACACAGCTTTAATGTTCATTATAATTTAAAACGCAAAAAAAAAAAAAAAAATACTTCATAGAGGGAATCAGGAACAATAGTTAAGCACGAGAGGTTTAATTGGAATTAAAAAGAGCCAATAAAATAAAACAGCGAATCAGTTGCTTATTAAAGATGACTAATCAATAACAGAATTTCATTTATCCGTATTAGTGAAATAATATATGTTAAGGAAAGCTATTTAAATGTATAAAAGAAAAACTATAAAAGCAATTCCACATTCTGTACATCTAATAGAAATATAAGTGCCTTATAAAACCAAACTCGAAAAGCTAAGATATTTAGAGTTCTAGATTTAAATTTAAAATTCTACAAATTTACATAACAAAACTAAAAAACGAGCTTAGCTGAAATTTTTGGTTAAAGAATATTTTGCACTAGTCAAATGTCAGCAAAATTAGAAAAATATCAAACTAAAGAAATATGTTTTTTTTTTTTCACAAAAATCTGTCATTTATTTTAGAAGAAATTTGATCAAGATTCTTCATACCTGAAAAAGCATGAAATAAACAGAACAAAGCAAAAGTTAAACTTTAATAAATAAGAAATTACACCAAAAATAAACATCAAGAAGTAAAATAAGTATTAGTGATTAAAAAACGAATTGGACGAATTTATACAAAAAGTGCTTTAAAAAATCAAATATATTGCAGAATTAATACACAAAAGTAAATTAATTAAAAATTTGACTTTGAAAACGCCAAAATCAAAGTTCCGTGGAAATTAGTCATATCAGCATTGTTTCCATTGTTATACAATTTGCAAGGTTAATTACACAGTATGCATTAATACATATTTAATATATTTACTTGAACATAACAAAATGTTACGTATTTGGATGTTATGATTAGACTTGAAGCAGAATTGCGTGATCAATCGTTCTTGAAGAACAGGTTGCCATTCATAAAGGAAATTTTTTTAAAAAAAATGGTTTCCATGTAAATAAGTCAACTGATCTCCAAGTAAAAAAGTGCAGCTCTAATTTAATTTCTGTATTTAAAGTAGTCTTAAAAAAAGGAAAAATAACGACCATAAACCTTCAGACCTTAAATGATAAAAGCAATTACTTTCAACTTTTGAATGCGACGAGTGATAAATTAACTCAATTTTTAAATAAAAAGAAGAGGAAAAAGACGATTATTGGGGAAATAATGGATAAATTTTAAAAGACAAATAAAATACACATATTATATATGCCGTTCAGATGAGTATTCAAAATATAGAAAGGGGAAATAAATTTCATTTTTAGTTTTTTTCAAGAGACTGTTTTAAATTGCCAACAATGATTATTTGGTGCATTTAAATTCGGATCCATTTAACGTTTAATCCACTTAATATTTATAAATTTATTACATGTTACATATTTAACATTCCATAATTCAATAGTTAAAAAACAGAAGACTACAGTTCTTAAAGACATACAGAAATAGAGAGGAGACTTCCCAGGAAGATTCAATAAAACAATGAATGCCAGATTGTAAACTAATGGATTGGAGCTCGGCAATTAACCGGTTGGGGAACAGTAGCCGGCTGTCTATTAAGGGTCAAAACAAGATTCCAAGCTTTTTTTTTTCTTTTCTTTCCCATCAACGATTCTTCGGTCATATTATTTCACTATTACGAACAACTAATTAAACAAAGCGTTAAATGAGTGTATTGATAAAACGAAAAGATTTTTGGCGCCAACTTGAAAGAAAAGAATACCTTTCTTTATCCGAACTGAATCCAATAACAGAATTAAGAAAAAAAGAACCAACAAAGCGAATACACATTCTGAAGGTCTCTCTTCATCTGCGAAGACTTTTTGCATATTTCTGATTTCAATTACGTATTTCCGTTCCTAAAACATGCATTTGGAACAAATAAAACTGGCAGCTGAATAAACGGCTGAAGTATTTCGTGTGTTTTAAAACTATTCCCTCTGAGCTTGCGGAGACCTTGAGGTCCTTCCTGTGAAACTTGGCGAAAATTCGAAAAATGAAACTATTTTGACACAGGAAATATGGCACAGGAAGGACAATAAAAACTGTAAAGTAATAAGTTACTTTCTTTTCTTTTAGAAATCATGCAAGTCCACAGAAAATTCTTTCAAGAAATATATTCATCCAGTAATTCAACTAAAATGATCAGGCATTACGAACTTAAAGCAACAATCAGTATTTCGTCTATACTGGAGTGCGAAAAATGCCGAGATTTAAAATGATGTACCAAACTGTCACGATTCTTACTTATTTGAAAATAATTTATATTTAAATAATTTATTTTAAAAAAACATGATTTAAGTTTTAGAAAAACTTCTTTTGAAAAGTTTCTTTATACTTATGCTGTAAGTAAAATATAGCTAACTTAATATGCCCCAAGTAGATAAGTCTATATCCTTAAGTAGATATAGACTTAATATTTTTTTTTCATTTTTCTACGTTATTCTATCACTATTTTTAAAAATTAATAGTGAAGAATCTAATTTATTCTGTTTGTTTATATTTATTTGATTATTTTTTTGGATACTCATTTTTGCCGTTTTCCTTTCAGTTAGACCTTCGTATTCTAAATTGTCTCAACTGCAGTTCAAAAGTTTTTATCATTTTATTTTATTAAAAAGCATTCTCAGTAAATAAATAATAGAACTAAATTATTGATATGCATTAATCATATCTAAATGCACAAAATCATGAGAAAAATAAACGAAGAAATAAATTGATACATGTTATAAAACAAGACTTCGAATGTTATGAATTGGGGTCGAAACGTCTTCTGTGCGCTTATCAGATTTATTAACAATTGTAAGAAAATAATAGGGAAATCATGCTTTGTATTTTAATTTTTGATAAATGTCAGTTTTACTAATTAATGTCCATTAATGTTAATACCATAACTGCTATTTATCCTTGCGATTAATAAATGTTCATTATTTTTATTATTTAATATTAAGACCTTTTTTTCTATTCTGTATCGAAAATTCGGCGAGAACAAAAAAAGGTTTGAATAATTCATTCTTTTCAAAAAGAATTTATGAGACAGAGAAAATTTAAGATCTAGAAATATAGGAATGAAGTACAGATATCTTCCACAAAATAAAGTTAACACCCAATTTGCATATCGTTCTGAAATCATTCCACTATAAATATCTACAAACATGTTTTATTTTAGAAGCTTTAAAATCTATGAAAAATTCAGATAGGATTTGGTTTTATTTAATTAAAGATCTTGTGACATGTAAAACCCTTTTTGCTTATCAAAAAAACAAAGAAAAATAAAGACTGCACATTTCCCAAGAAACTGAATCATCCAGGTACATCATCATGCAAGAAATATTACAGGAAAAAAAAGTTGCTATCAATTAATTATCAATCTGTGGCAACCATCAGATAACAATCAGGATTTCATGAGATAAATCAACCTCAATTACTGATCATTAGAATATTTTCTCATGTAACATATGTGTATTAAAGTCATGAATCAGACAAAACACATTTCATGCCTGGTGAATGCTATTCATGTGTAACATTTTAAATGCAATACACATTTTTGTGCAAAAACTCTTGAAGTATCTTTAGAGGGGGGGGGGGCATTCCTCATCAAATTGTTAATGAAAAAAAGGGGGACACTTTTCTATAAAAGAACATCAGAGAAACTAATAACTGGGATGTACATATTTTTACACATGCATTTATGAGATGTACTGAAATGTACATAAAATATACACATAACAGGAACTTAATTTTTTTTATATATGTATTTGTATAAACAAATATGGAATGTACACATTTTATACAAAATCAGTTAAGATCCAAAAAAAATATTTGAATGAAATATTCAATGTATATATACATATATATTTCTTCACTGTATGATTCACTGATTTTTTAAAGTTAATAACCTTGGGAGGGATATTAAAGTACGAATATACAGATACATAAAGCAAATCTAGAAAAACAAAAGAACTTAGTACAGATAGCAAACTCTTTACTCCAAATTTTATAATTTTTATGAATATAGTTCTAATAACCAGACAACTGATAAAATATCAGATAAACGAAAACAAAAACATTAATAATTAAAAAAAATTTATTCAATGAAACTTTTAAATTTACAATGGATTCTCTTCATGGGCAAATTTCATAAAAGCAGCAAAATTTTATGAAGTTGTTCAAGTCAACAGACAGAACTAATTAGTATAATTAAAATTTTTAAAAAAATATTTGTAATATATTTTTAATTCTTTATTAATTCTGTAATATATATAAAAATATAAATAATTTTTAAAACAACTTGATAATTTCTTTTAACTTATGTTTAATTTTAGCAACTGAATTTATTTTTTCTTTCAAACTTCATTTTTTTTCAAATTCCATATTTTATTTATATTAAAATATATAGAAACATAAACTGAATAAAGAAAAGCTTAAACAACTCATGAAATTTAATAATTAATATGCCAGTATATACCAAGTCCTTGAAACTGCACTCAAACTATAAAAATTTGCTGCATAGTCAAACTATGCATTCTATTTCTTTAACAATTCAGTTTTTTTTTTCTTGCATTTTCTATTGTTTACAAAAATAATATTACAAAAATATACTGCAAGGTAAATAAATGTGCTTTAAAAATAAGAAAATAAAATTGATTAGGGTAACCTTATTTTTAATTAGCCTGACATTCTTATAAACATATATTAAAGCTTGTAAACTATGTAAAACCATGTTTTTTTTTTTTAATTTTACTAAGTCCCTCCTTCCTTTTTTTAATTACATGCAAGAACCAAAATGAATGAGGTAATAATTGACAAATTATAATGATTATATTTCACTTATATACAAATTACAATATCTTGGAAAGCTGATATTTCAAAGATCTAATGATAGAATGAAATTCAGTTAATCACTCTACTGCCCTTAAGATCAATTACAAGCAAAGAGCTATATAGAATTAAGACTTTGAGGGCTAAAATATTATAATGTTGGAACATGAAAAAAGTTTTAAAAAGATATAGTTTTTATAGAAAAAGGTTTTTAAAAGATATATTGACTCTAGTATCAATCACTTCATATGACTTTAATTTAAAATTGGAAAACCATACGGAACAATAATTATATAGTGCAAAAATTACTTCAATGATAAATTAATTAAATATATTTGAAAATCTACATAAAGAAATATGATTTATTTCTTAGGAAAGATTTCAACAAAACTAATATATGCACTACGAGAAGAGGTAAAAAAAGTATTAATAAAAGAAAACTTTTTTACAAGACATTAATTCTTGATATAATTTACCAAAACATTTTTCACAAATAATAGAAGCCTTAAAAAATGTTGCAAAGCATATATTTTTTTAAAACCTTAACATAAATATGCAGAAATGTGGCTAAAGATTAATGTCCTGCCACTAAAATTAAATTACTTTAAAGTGATTTGACAACAACTGTAATGTTGTAAATTTTTTATTGCAACTCTAAAAAGTTCTGGTTCCTATTTACTGTTTGTTACCAAGATGGTGGACTTTTGATTGTGTTTGGATTGTTGGAGCAGTGTTGTCAGACTTGACCAAAAATCAGACACTAATCTTAAATATGCAAAATTTTTCTAATGTATAGCCATTTTTAAATATTAGATTAATGTCCACAATAAACTTTTTAATTATTGCTGAATTTATTCAAGAAAATACATAACAGAGATAAGAATGAGTTTTTCTAAACAGCACATAAAAAAAACTCATTTTAAATTATAGGATTAAATATTTTGTGACTTGTAACTTATAACTCATTAATGTTCCTTTCAGAATCAGTAATTTTAACTTCTAAAATAGCAAAATCATTTTGGAAACTAGAATAAAGCTGAATACTGTTATTGATAAAAAAAAATCAATATAAATTATTCAAATGAACAAAATGTTGAATATCAGGGTGTTATAGCTTAAAATATGAGTGCATATTCAAACTCTTCCATAATTTCTATATGGCGTTATACAGTGAATATTTTCAAACCAAGTTTCTTAGTATAAAAACGTATATACATTAAGCTAAAAAAGCAACTAAAAAAATGTGTGTGTGTGTGTTTTAACATAGTTAAGAAATATGAAAATCAAAGAAAGAGAAAAAGATTTTTAAAAAGGAATTTAAAGGAAAATGTCAATATTTCTCATTAAATTACTATGAAGTACTAATTTTGTTTTTCGTTCCAAAGTATGCAAGTACAAAAATGAAAAAACTTTCAGAATAAACAATATTAAAAAAAGAATGAATTGCAAAAATTACAAAAAAATAATAAACTACAAAAGTATTGCTTCTAGTTAAGGTGTCAAATGGGCTATGTTAACAAAACATTTAAAAGAAAAAGATCTACTGTATTTCATAATCTGACTACTTCAGAATAAATGCATCATAATCAAATCAGTAAGAAAGTAGCAAAATTATTAAAGAATGAATAGACAATTTTAAAAATATATAAAGTAATTATTAAAAAAAAGAAAAGAAATACTAATAAATACTACTTTAAATAAGGAAGAAAAAAAAACACCAATGTTCTTATTATAACCAAATGAATTTTACAGAGAATTTAAGCAGTGAAAGCAGTATCAGAATAGATTACTTTTTAATTCTATTGTTCCCAAAATATCTAAGACATTCATGCTAGCTTTATCTTTGTTGTCCTCGTAAGTTTAAAAAAAAATTAATTTGCATCAAGCATTTTAACAAGGAAAACCATCAATAAATAAAACAATATATAAGGAAGAATCACTTGGATAATATTTCTGACATCTAAATTGCTCATCAATGATATAAAAAATTTTAATATATTTAAATCATTTTTTTTACATTTCAAAAAACTTTTTTATAAAATTAATTCATGTCATTTTCTTGATATTCTATTTTTGTTTGATATAAATTTTTATTATTTTCGCTCAATGTATCAATAATAATAAAGAATTTTTTTAAAATTCTGAAAAATCTAAGATAAGATATGCTTAAAATGAAAACCTTGTGCTAAACAAAATCAGAAAATTGAAAAATGAGATTTATTTATCGACAATATGTTCTTAATAAATAATAATTTATGTATAAAAAAAATTCTACATAGGCCACCACTGAAAAAAAAATTGAAAAACAACAAAACAAAGCAAATATTTTTCAAAGGATGTCAAGAAAGACATTTTTCTTTCAAATAAGTATGGTTTAACATGCATTCTTAAAATGAAACATATTAGTTAGCATATTAAAGAATTCAAAATAAACTTTCTACACATTATAATATCAAGTAAAAGTGTGAAAAGATAGTTCAAGTTTAGAACTACTGCATGACAAACAATTATTTATATATATGTAACTCAAGAATTGTATAAAAGATTTCCAAAAAATACTGTATAAAAAATCAACATGGAAATCAATCAAATGAAATTTGATATGGACATTAAGAAAAATATTTTTTTAACCAAATTAATATATAAAAGAAAAAAATAATAATTTTGTTTAGTAAAATATTGAATAAATAAAAAAAAACTGCTTAAAAAAGTCACACTTAGAAAGAAATATCATTGTTAATTCTAACAATTTCAGTTTAAAGGCAAAACTAAATGAAGTGAATTTCTTGTTACTTCCTTCAATGTGAATGAAATGTATTCCTTGAATATGTATGCCACTTTACAAAATTTTTCGAATATAATTTTATCTATGTAGTTATCTTTGTAGTTTCATCTATAATTTCCAGTTTCTTATAAATAAAATTTTCATGCAGCTAGTCTTTTTCCCAAATTACTCGTTGACCTAAATATTTTATACAGCTAATCAATCAAAAATCTTTAAAAAAATTAATACAAGATTTTATCGGAACCTCACAAACTGAGTAGAACAATTTTGGAAACTAAACAAAAAAAATCTAAATAAAACAAAATTTAGTAGGAAAGAACATATTAACTATTACAAATATTAATATGAAAATATATACATATCTAAAAATGTACAGAAGTTACTTACCAAAAAATTCGCCTTCAGGATTAGATTCCATTTCATCTTCAATTTGTTTTGTCAAGGCTTCAATTTTTTTCTCGGCTTCGGTTGGTCCTTTTTGCCTTGGTGGGGTCACATTGTATGGTAAAAGAGTTTTTGAATTCAATGTATTTGGCTTAAATCCTGTGCCTGGATATGGTGGAGGTGGAGGCAGTTGTCCAGCAGAAACAGATTTTGGTGTCATTGAAGAAGTCAGTATTTGAGAGTGTGCCGGCTGAGGTAATTGCATCTTGGCCAGCACAGATGGTTCTCGAGAATGACAACTGTTTGGCACTGGGCTAACATAACCATGATTTGATATCAAACTATGCGTACTACCAACAAGTGAAGAATTGATAGACTGCAGATTTGGACTTGAAAGCAAACTGTGCGTACTGTTAATAAGAGATGAATTCGCTGATTGGTGGGATAACGGCATATTTTGAATTGGAGTAAATGAATTAGATAAATTTGATTGCCTCAAAGCTAAACTGACAGCTGAATTTCCTAAATAACTGTTTAGCAATTGATTAGTAGGCGTGGAAACTTTGTTTTGCGTATATATAACATTACCAATAGGACCAGTGGCTTGTTGACATTGTGGAGTAGAACCACTTGATACTTGATAAACATTAGTTGCACTAACAGGTTGGCAACTATAACCAGCAGAAATCAAAGGGTGATCTTTACTAATTGAAGATGTAACATGAGAAACATTGTTTAGGGAATTATAGGATGGGGTTGAAGAATATGGATAACTAGGGGGAGCAACCTGTTGATGAACTGAATTGCTCATATTACTACCACTAATAGAAGTACCAGTGTGTGTTGCTGTTACATGAGGTTTTAATGACAATTCCTGCAAGTTAGCATAAATTGGAGGTTCAGGAGCCTTAGGATAAGGATAAGGTGGAGGAGGTTTTGGCACAACGCCTATACAACAAGAATTAGGATTTTTAGTATCTAAAGAACTGCTAGGTCTTGAAAGCTGTAGTATATCTTGAGGAACAGATGATGTATTAATCTTTGGTATCGTTTCAGGTAAAATATTGTTAGTACTTCGAATGCTACTCAAATTTTCATATATTGGACCAGTATAGCTTGTCCTGGGAGAACCAGAGTTTTGAGATTCACGGCTACCACTAGAGCTGCTCAGGCTACTGCGAGGACTGGAATGTAATGAATCATGACCATGTCTGTTTGTTATAGCCGAGATAGAACTCAAAAGATTTTTGTTCGGAATATTAGAATACTTCAACTGGTTATGATCGCTAACTTGCAAATATGACTTATTGATGCTTGAGCTGGATCCAGATAGTGTAACTTTGTGCAAGCCATTGGATAAAGATACATTTAATGAGGAGTTATTCACAGAAACCGGAAGGGGTTGTTTAGGAGTCGGAAATTTTGATGCAGCAATGACACTTGCCCGATCAATTTTAGAATAAGCAGGGGGGTCTTTAATTTTCACAGTTTGGCCAGCTTTAACAAAACTTTCAATAGCCCCCAAGGAACGATTGGCATGAAGTAAACTGCTTGAAACATCATTTTGTTTTATTGACGACAAATAAGCAGCATTGGAAATTTGCACAGAACGTGGATCCAATGATGTTTTGTTACCTCTTATTAATAAACCATCAGATCCATATCCATGTTGAACACTTACCTGCCTGGGTCGTATTTTAGCATAATACGATTCTGGTGGAACATTGGTATATGTTTTATTGGCTTGTAGATTTGGGTGAGATTCCAAATTTAAATTAGCGTACAATTCCCTTTTCTTCTCAAAATCTTCACCGGCTGAAGTTTCCGATTTCTTCAATGTTGTTGAATTGGCACTAAAACATTCCCTTGATGGCACTTCAAATAAGCTTAAATCCTTCAAAATTCGAGAAGCGTCTTCTTCTAAGTCTTCGTCATATACATCCATACTTGAAACATTAAATTAAACGCTTTATTTGAATATCCAATTAGGTGTAAATCCTGATGGGTCCGCTCAGCACACAAAAACACACATCCAAACAACTGTTGCCTTTTGAAGATAGCTTTATGTTTCAATGTTTTCGTGAATAACAAGATGCGGCTTTGTTGTGACGTCACAGTTAAGAAGAAAAATTTTTGAAAAAAAAAAATTAAAATACAACGAAAAATTACACTAGTGATAGATTATCATCTATTATTTTAGTTTTATATTTAATAAAAAATTTAATGTAATAAATTAAAATCCATACAAACTTTTAATTATCTTTTTTCTTTCTTTTTTTTTCGAATCATGTTCATGAACGTTTAAAATGTCTCTAAAATATTGGGAGCAAAGGCAAGGGAAATTTTAAGCAAAGAATAACTAAGAAACCATATTAGCAGCCTATAAAGCTATTCTACATACGCAGGGTTCTAAATAAAATATTATTGTTTGGTGAAATTTCTAATTTCCTTTCATGTGAAGTCACTGCTCACTTTGCTGAAAGGCAGTAGTTGGTAAAGTAATTCGTTCTCTTTGTAAGGAAAAATGCATTCGTTAAAAGATATAATTTCAATTAATATATATATATACATATTCATTTATTTCAGATAAATATTTTTATTAATTGGTATATTTTCTATTTGCATTGATACCACAAAAAACAGTAGTTGCCTTTGATTGTCTCTTAAATTTATATATCATTTGCATTTCTGCTTATCTAATTTTATAATGAAATGAAAAACATTCGTGTGATTAGAAATTGAGAAAAATCTGAAGAATAATGTTTCAAGGATTCAAATCTAATGTCGTAATTTGTCTGCATTTTTCGCATCTGTATTCTGGCAAATAATTTTTCTGTTACGATTTATTCTTATTTACATTACATCGAAATTTATTCTTTAAATGCAAAAAATGATGAAGCAAATGCAAATGTTTACTGATGAAGCAAATGTTAGTGCAGGAAAAGAATATTTGTTGGTTCTTCAAAATAAAGGATATTGAGTTTCTCAATCTTGTGTGTAATAATAACAACCATATGTCTGTAATAATGTAACCTTCGCATTTTAATAAATCTTTTCTAATTTGTTCAAGAATTTAAAGGCAATGTTCTATTGTTGTATAACACGCATATGATAATTAAGTTTTGATTTTTCTTGGAAGATTCAAAAATTAAAAGGAAAAAATAAATGCTTTAACGGATTCATAAACTTCATTTCCATTCAACGAAAATGATTATTTCAACAAAGATCAATTATTAAGTTGTTTGAGGAAAAAATTATGTTTTTAAAATAATTTTATTGTTTTTAGAATTTTTAATTAACTTTTCTACTATTGAACTGTAATGTTTCTGATAATCAGAAAATTAATTATATAGTATTTGCATCTAATTAATAACCAATATGGTAGAAATGAATAAACTTAATATGATAATCAGAATGATAATTACTAAACTGTTTTTTTATTTAAAATTTTGAAGATAAATGAGGATACAATATATTACAAATATAAAAAGATTATACATTTTCATGCAAAATAGTTTTATACTTTAATTATTATTTGCATACAAATTATTAATCAGTACTTTTCACAAATTAAATAATGAAAAAATGACTAACATATCAGCAAGATTTTAGAATACTTATAGTTTTTCTTATGGGATCAATATCGGCTTCCAAATAATAGTTTTTTTTACTGGATAGTTCAACACAGAAAAATTAAATTTTATAAATATCATGAAGTGGAAATGAAATGATTTTGCTACCATTTATTTCCCGACATCTTTCAGAAATGAAACCATCTTAATTACTCACCAATCTTCTTCAGATACTTTAAATTAAACTTTGGCTTCATATAAAAGTTGCATACTTCTGCAGGTTGCATATGCAATCAGTACTCTAAGATAAGAGCTGCAATAAATATAGTAAAAGAAAAAATGTTTAATTAAAAATTATTTTGAATAAATTGGGAACATCGATATATATTATTCTTTAATGAAATTTTGTATTCTCAAAAAACTCCATCTGAAGTTAATCAATAAGCCATCATGAGTTGGTTCATGGCTGAGCATCGTATATTTTTCTGTGATTTTTTTTACTAATCTTCTTATGGTAAATTCACTACCTTTCGCTGCCCAGACATAGATAGGCACATCTTTGCCTAGTTGGCACACTTTTACCAAAAATTGTAAATACATCAAAATACTGTTTAATGGGTAAAAACTACCCCTCTTCTATATCTTCCATATTAATAAAAATGGAACTCGAAATGCGTTGCTAAGCGCAAAACTGCAGAACAGCTTTATCGATTCGGCTAATTTTTTAACAAATATTTTCGTTAAGGCGCGAGGATGGTTCTTATGGAGAGAAAAAATTAAAAAACTGCGTGGAAAATAGTTAAAACGACACTTTTCTTACTTTCCCGCCAAAAATCTTCATTTCCATTCCCCACACCAACTCAGTTAGATAGCAGGAAGTAATAAATTATGATTTGTTTAAAAATAAATGCACGAAGTCAGTTGGTTTTTATTCATAGATAACGGGATGTTTAAAAAAGAAAGAAAATAGTTGCTTTTATTATTAGTCTGTATGGATATTTAATCTATGCCTGCTCAAAATAAAGTCTGAGCAGGGAAGAAAAAAAGTAATAACAAAGGAAAAAAAAAGGTTTATAGAAAGAAAAGTAGTGAAGAAAAATAGGATAGAAAACAAAAGAAGGGTGTGTGCGTGTCTCACCATTAGTTCCTTTGTGCGCGGCATTTTTCAAGCTGTTTTTAAACTTTCGCATCTCTTGAAAACAAATTGTGTCTATATTTGTTTAGTGTGTTTACATTAAAAAAAATTTGCATCTCATTATTCTATAAAAACGTAGAATTTTAGACCTTTCTCTCCACCATTTAAGTAAAATATCAATTCCGGGACAATCATTGATCGAATGGAATGAGAAAGATGAGTAGTACAGTGAACAGATCATCTGAAGAAAATAATACTAAATAACAGTATAAATGAATTATATGATTATCAAAATTTGTTTGGTGTACTGCCCTAAAATGGAGATAGATGGCGCTGTCCGCGCTCGACGAAAGAGGTCGCGAGATTGAGTTGGAGGAGAAGGAGTTTGGCTTGAGCATGTCTGGACGTGGAACAGAGCTGGCTTCAAAAATGTCTAAATCTTGTTTCTAAAATTAATTTTAAATGTTTCTGTTTTTTTTGTTGTTGTCTGTGAATAAATGTACTTAGTGTCAAAGTGTTTAGTTACTTGAAGCTAAGACATTACAGACTTATAAATGGTGGCAGCTCTTGGGATTTCGATCCACACAAACCTCAAAACTGAAGTCAGTTCTGTTACAATTTTTTTTCTTTAATTTTCAGCATGCTGGGGGTAAGTTCATTTTTTGCCAGACAGTATCTATTCTGAAAATGTTAAAATTTGAATAGTGGATTTATATATTTTGAATATTAGAATGAAATGTTTTTTAAAAAAGAAAATTGAGAATTAATTTAGCAAGGAATTTTTATTGTGCAGTGTACTAGTATAGCATTGGTTACTCTAGTTGCTTTTGGTTATATGCAAAGAGAATGCGGTATACTTTTGTACAGCATATTTAATTCCGGTTGCTTGAATGTAAATTACTCAGTTTTGATTAATAATTATAGTTGTGTAAAGTATTGCGTATACTGTTACTATAATTGTAGTTTATAACTTTAATTTTGCAGTTTACTTTTACAGCAAAATTTTGTCTGCTGGTTTGTTTATCAGTATGTTTGTTTTATAATATAAAATTTCAGTTGCATAAAAGTTATTTGTGGTTGTATAAATAACTAGAAATTCTATGCAAAGAGTTATATTTATTGTGTTTAAGCTATAGAGTTGTAAGCGCAAAATAAATCAACTGGAAATAATTGTGTTTTAACATAGGAATTTAGTTGATTTTTTCTATATACTGATTAAACTAAAAGAAAGTTGACTAATTTTATCAGAATATATGAAACAAATTTCAAAACGGTACTACAGTTTTGTTTTGAAGATTGAGTATAGAAAATATATTTAATTCGTTATAGTTCTGCTTTGATCTGAGACGGATGATTTCCGGTCGAAACAAAATGATTCCTTTTTGTTTCTTTTTTCTTCAACAGTGTATCATCGCTTGAAAAGAAAATTTATTACGGTATTATTTTGATCACTTGTTGCATTTTTATTTTTATTTTGTTTTTAAGCAGAAAGTGGAATTATGTTTTAGTTTTTTCTCGTTTTGAGGAAATTGAATCATATTTGTGTACGTTTTAGGTTTAAAAAGAAATTCTTTTCGTATTTTATTTTGAAATTTATGATAAAGAACCGCACAATTGTTTATGGTATTATATTTCATGAGAGTTTACTAAGAATCTTATTAATAGTAATATTTAGATTCTACAAAAAATATCTTAGTTTTTCTTGTATTTTGCGCATTTTTAATTTTTGAAACTAGTTGACTTTTGTAAAGAGTGGGGATCGAATTAAAAATAAGAAAGTTAATCTTAATTTAGTATTTAGATTAAAATTATTAAGTCACATTGAGTTATATATATATTCGTCAGAATGGCCTTTTTGGGAAGAGTTTTAAAAGCAGATTTGCTCAAACTAGCTGAGTGCCTCTCAATCAATATCGATGCTTCTGCAACAGTTATTGATATTAAAAATGCCATTTCTTCAATGGATAAATTTGAAGATGAAGTTGAGTGTATTAAAGAATTGCTAGAAACAGTAAAGAAAACACGGCTTGAAGAAGAAATTAGGGAAGAAAAGCGAATCGAAAAAGAAATGGCAGCAAAGCGAATTGAAAAAGAAATAGAAACAAAGCGTATTCTTGAAGAAAAAGAAATGGAAACAAAGCGTATTCTTGAAGAAAAAGAAATGGAAACAAAGCGTATTCTTGAAGAAAAAGAGCTAGAAAATGCTTTTCAACTGAAAAAATTGCAATTACAGTTAGAAAATAAGCCCAAGTCGAGTGAAATGACTCTGGTGCCTAATAAACCAAAACTGGAAATTAGACATCTTATGCAAAAATTTGATCCTAAAGATGGTGATATAAGTCTGTATCTCGTTTTGTTCGAAAGGCAAGCTAAGCGAGTTGATATTGCTGAAGACTTATGGGTATCTCACTTAATTGGATTGTTGCCTTATGAGATGTCGCAGCTCATTGCCAGAGAGTCAGAAGAAATTTCAAACGACTACTCGCATATAAAAAAATTATTGCTGAAAAGATACAGATTTTCGGCTGAAAAATTTCGACAAAAATTTCATAACCACGTAAAAGGTTCGGATAGCAATTGGACAGATTTCTTATATGAAGTGAGGAAGTCGACTTTGAAGAATGGTTGAAAGGACTGGAAGTAAACACCTTCACCGAACTGTGCGATTTAATTGTGACTGAGCAGATTAAAAGAAAAGTGCCTTGGGAAGCTAGAGAACATTTTATTGACGAATGGTCGGATATAAAAAATCCAGAAGTACTTGTTCAAAAGCTGGATGAATATGATAGCATCCGTAGCCTTTGGAAGAAAAAACCTTTCAGTGGTTCTTCAAAAGAGAGATCTCCGACTTGGAAAGCTAAAACTCCGAGTGAAAATAAAGTATCCTTTCATATTAAAAAAGAAGATTTTGGTGCTAAGAAGCATGCAAATAATGAAGACTTTGACAAAAGAAGAGTAATTAAATGTTATAAATGTGGTTCTACGGATCATATTAGACCAAACTGTCCCTTGTTGATAAATAAAGAGAGTTCTGCAACTGTAAATCATATATTTGAAGCTTACGAAGATGATGTAATGTTACCACACACTTCTATGGGGGAAGTAAATGGATTCCCTATGCCTATTTTGCGGGACACAGGATCCAGTATTGATGTTGTGAGCCTCAAAGTAATAAAACCAGAAATGTTTACAGGTGAGCAGGTTTGGGTTCAGCAGCCATTAGATGATTCACCAGTGTGCTTACCACTAGCTGAAGTTGAGCTGAAAGGTGAGTTTGGACACTTGATAACTAAGGCAGCAATTGTATCTAACAAAGCCGATAAAGGTAGATATCTGTTAGGGAATAGAACTGCAGCCCTTATAGAAAAGATGGAGAACATTCCTGTTTCCCAACAACTCAATGCAATCCAAACACGAGCTCAGAAACGATTGGAAGAGGAAAAAGAGTTGGTGCATATCAAAGAAAATGAACCTTTATCTGTAGAGGAAACTGAGACGGCAGCTACAGAAGATATCGAAGATGATGATTTATTCTCTTTTCCTTCTAAAGAAGAATTCGAGGGCTTGTCATTACTAAAGATTGATTCTAAAGCCTTTATCACTGCTCAACAAGAGTGCAAAGAACTACAATCTTTGGTGAAAAACATAGGTAAAACAGAATGCAAAATTGGGTTCAAAATTCTCCCAAATGGACTTTTGGTAAAAGGGAAGACAAATAAATTAGGTGAAGATAAACTGTTATTGGTAGTGCCTAAAGAATTTCGAGAAAGACTCAAGACTCTGTGTCATGACGGTGCAGCAAGCCATTTAGGCGTTACAAAAACTAAAGACATTCTTGCAAAATATTTCTTTTGGCCGAATTGCTACAAGGAAATAGAAGAATATGTCCGAAGTTGTGATCACTGTCAACGTGTGGGAAAACCTAATGACAAGAAAAAGGCTCCTATGAAATTAGTTCCAATAATTCAAGAAGTGTTTGCTAAAATCAATATTGATGCTGTCGGACCATTGCCGATTACTGAATCTGGAAAGAAATATTTGATTACAGCGATGTGCTTGGCTTCCAAATATCCTGATGCTGTCGCTGTAACGGATATCACATCCACTTCTGTCATCGATGCACTTCTTCAAATTTTTAGTCGCATGGGATTTCCGAGAGAAATTCAGCATGATCAAGGGACTTCTTTCATGAGTGAAGTCACAACAGAATTCTTTGAACGTTTTGGAGTTAAAGTTGTGCACAGTTCAGCCTATCATCCACAGAGCAATCCTGTTGAACGTTTCCATCGAACGCTTGGTCGAATACTCCGTGTCTTATGTGTCGAAGAAGGGCCGGACTGGGAAAAACATGTTCACGCCGCTTTATTCGCTCTAAGAACTGTTACTCACGAATCTACAGGGTTTAGCCCAGCTGAACTGGTTCATGGGAAAAACCTTAGAACACCTGTTACTTTACTCTATGAAAATTGGCTCCAATCCGAAGAAGAACAAACTCCAGTGACTGAATATGTATTCACTCTACTTAATCGATTGAAACGTTACCAAGATCTTGCTGTCAAGGAAATGGAAAAATCCCAACAAAGAAACAAAATTTGGTATGACAAAAAAGCTGTGAAAAGGGAGTTTCAGGAAGGAGACTTAGTACTGATTTTCGCTAATTATAGAGCAAACAAGCTTAGCCCACGCTGGACTGGGCCAGGTACTATTTTGAAAAAACTCTCTGAAACTAATTACGTGGTGTCCGTACCAAATAGGAAGGACAAGTCTCAGGTATACCATGTGAATATGTTAAAACCTTATTACAAGAGACCAGAACAGATTAATTATCTTTCCTTAGAATCTGAAGAAGGAATTGGAGTTGATGAATTAGAGATTCCTCATCTGGAACCAACTCCGAATGTTCTGGATTTATCAGAAATCACCCCAGAATTGACTGGAAATACATTGACGGAAGATCAATGTGAACAATTGAGAAATGTTATCTGGAAATATCGAGAATGCTTTTCCAATGTTCCAGGAAAAACTAACCTCGTCACTCATGACATCGAACTAGTGTCGGACGATGCAGTGCTGTCAAAGCCTTATAGGACATCACCTAGGCAAAATGAAATCCTACGTAAGGAGATACAGAAAATGCTTTCCATGAAAATTATTGAAGTAGGATATTCTGATTATACCTCACCTATGGTACTAGTGGAAGCACCTGGCAAAGAGCCACGTCCATGCGTAGATTATAGAAATCTCAACAAAATTACGAAGACAAAATTTTACCCGCTACCGAATATAGAAGAAAGAATTGAAACAGTGTCTTCTGCAAAATTTATAACAGTTTTAGACTTGTCAAAAGGATATTGGCAAATTCCTTTGTCCAAACATGCTCAAAGGTTGTCTGCATTCGTCACAAATTTTGGCACATATATACCATTACGTATGCCATTTGGACTTAAGAACGCTCCTATGAATTTAGTAGAATGGTAGCACAATTGCTGGAGGCTTGTGAAGATTTTGCTGTGCCTTATCTCGATGACATTGCCATATTTTCTGTTGGTTTCCAAGACCATATCAAGCACCTAGAAACCGTATTGCAAAGAATACAAAAGGCTGGTTTGACCATTAAACCATCTAAATGTAAATTTGCGCAAAGTCAAGTCAAGTACTTAGGACATATAGTGGGACAAGGATGTAGAAGGCCTTCAGATTTGAAGATAGAGGCTGTTAAGAACTTTCCAACTCCACGTACCAAAACAGACATACGAGCATTTTTAGGTCTAGCGGGATATTATTCTCATTATATTCCCATGTTTTCTACTATTGCCGCGCCTCTAACAGATGCTTTAAAAGGAAAATGTCGAAAAGGAGTGGTGCCTTGGACGGAAGATTGTGAGAAAGCCTTTAAATCATTGAAGCAGGCTCTTGCAAGCAAACCAGTACTACATTCTCCTGACTATAACCGTC
The DNA here is from genome assembly GCA_026289955.1 of Argiope argentata. Taxonomy (NCBI): domain Eukaryota; kingdom Metazoa; phylum Arthropoda; class Arachnida; order Araneae; family Araneidae; genus Argiope; species Argiope argentata. The sequence goes on along the minus strand of JAOUZG010053459.1, from coordinate 6,019,081 downwards.
CATTCATATTACAGACAGATGCATCCGATAATGGGATAGGCGTAGTACTATCTCAAGTGACTGAAGAGGACCAAGAACATCCAATCGTCTATCTTAGTAGGAAATTCTCGAACGTGGAAAAGAACTACTGTGTTAGTGAAAAGGAGTGTGCTGCTATTATTTTTGGAATTCAGAGACTTAAATGCTATTTGGATGGCCAGAGCTTCACTATTGTGACTGATCACAATCCTCTAACTTGGCTCAAAACCAATGCAAGCAAAAATTCTAGAATTTTGAGGTGGTCATTGGCACTCCAATCTTTTAATTTCAATATAATTCATCGTAAGGGTACGCAGCACAAAAATGCTGACGCGTTGAGTAGGATCCCTCCTCTTCTTGTCAAGTAGTGTACTGTCTGGCAAATATGAAATGGGTCTTTAAAAAAGAAAAAAGTTTCCTGTACTTTTGCATTTATATATACATTTAATCTTTTATATAATTATCTTCATATATATATTTTTTGTGTCATTTACAGTATCTATGTATGTGTAGTAGTTTTTGTTTTGAGTCTATTTTCAGCTTTTCGCCTACGTCGAAAAGTTTCCAAGAGGGGAGGAGTCTGTACTGTCCTAAAATGGAGATAGATGGCGCTGTCCGCGCTCGACGAAAGAGGTCGCGAGATTGAGTTGGAGGAGAAAGAGTTTGGCTTGAGCATGTCTGGACGCGGAACAGAGCTGGCTTCAAAAATGTCTAAATCTTGTTTCTAAAATTAATTTTAAATGTTTCTGTTTTTTTTTTGTTGTTGTCTGTGAATAAATGTACTTAGTGTCAAAGTGTTTAGTTACTTGAAGCTAAGACATTACATTGGTTTAAAAATATTTTGATGAAAAACCTGTTATGAGACACAGCTACAAAAAATATTATATGAAAATTTTAGCGAGCATTAATACTGGCGAACCGACTGGTCGCCGAAGGTGGCTAGTAATCACATATAAATTTGGACTGCCTTGTTAACACTTATAAATGCTGATACATATGAATCTCATATTTCATGCTGAAATAAAGTCTCTAAGCTCTAAGCCTGAAATGAAACCTATTTCTTATTCATAGACTTTCATTCCTCCCTAAAAATATACCATTCTCTCATTAAATCTTTCATGACAATCCATTCCAATTTACAACTGAAAGCTCTCTTTTATCTATTCATCGAACCAAAGAAATTATAACAACTGCAATAACAATTAAAAATAAATTAAGATAAAATTAAAATATAATAATAACAAAGAAATGTTGAAAATGCTTCTACTGGAATACACAAGTAAATAATTATTTATCAAAGGGTCTTGTAATGACCTGATCCTGTCGATCAAATAAAATGGTACCGTTTTAAACACAAAGGGTTTATTTACAACTTTACACAATAACAAAACAACAACACGTCCTCTAGGTTAAATGCTGGGAAATATTTACAACTGGATTGTCAGTTCGACATCTATGCCGAGAATTCACAAGCTGTCGACGTATCCGGCTACTGCGTGTAGCTCCAGAGATCTACGGATTACTTCCGGTAGATCTTTTCCAGCAAACTCGAGATCAAGTGGTATCTCTTCAACTTCAACACTGCTCAAAGCTCGTCTCGTTGTCGTATCTGCTCTCGTCCAGTCTCTGGCCAGATCAGCTGGTCTTGTCTCCTGGGATCGGTTTGTCTCGTCCACCGGATCAGCTTGTCTCCTCCATCGCTTCTTCTAAAACCTTCCATTTTAACATTGGTGAGGCTCCGCCTCTCAGCTCGCATTGGCGCGCTGGAGATGCCGATTGTCCAATTATTCTTCAGAAATACTCCGAATGGCGTGCCGTCATGTCGTGGGAATATTCTTGAAACATCTACCCCATCACAGAACCTACACAATACACAAATGTTCTCATCTGCATTCGCTTAGCACTTCTTTCTTCAATGGGTCGTAAAGAGCATATGTTGCTCATTATTGGAACTTTATCCCAGTTTGGGGGGTCCATAGAAGAAATAGTCCCATCTGGTGTTTCGACACGGTTTGCTTCTTCAATGGGTCGCCAGCAAGTGTGTTCCCTTATTTATCTCCATTCAAGTCCGAAGGGCGAAACTAAAAGGGAGAAACACAATGCGCAACAAAGGATGAATAGCCTTACCTCTGGCTAGATGTAGCTATGATCGAACATGTGTCTCTCCCCCAAAAGAGACCAGGCGACGACTTCTTTACAGTCTATTGTGGAATACCTAATGATAGATAGATTGAAGTTTCAGGAAAATTTTGAATAATTTTTTTGTTGTTGTTACTTATGGCAAGTGCCATAAGTAACAACAACAACATTTTTCTGAAATTATAGACCGATAGACATTCAACCTATATTGTTTTTGGCGCGTAATTTAGCAGGTACATAGACTATAGATGTGAAATCTGTATGCCGAATTTTATCTATCCATTTCTCTTCATTTTGTAGTGTTTGTTTGTCGAGTGATTTTGTAGTTTGTAGTCGTGCTTGAGCTTATGTTCGAACAAATGAACTTACCCTGAAGAAATTTTACTCAAAATTTTATAGAAATCCACAACTTTGATGTGTATGTTGAATTTCAATCTATCTTAAAGGTTATCTTTGTCACAGACAGACATACAGACATTTTCCAAAAAAAGATTTTTTGAATTCAGGACCTAATAGCACACAAATAGCGTACAATATTGATTAATATTGCAGAATATTTTTTAATATCATATAATATTGCACAATATTATACAACAGGATGTGCTACCTGGGGGGGAGGTCTAAAGCGTGGAGATTCTTCAAAATCTCATATTCAAATTTTCTGACGATTAATAAATTTTCTCTGTACAATGTATACGTGAAATTAAAAACTATTATTAATCCACCAAACATGAGTGCTTATCTGATTTAATTTGCTCAAAAGGATTTACAGCAGAAAACTTCTTCACGAAACTATTTTGAAACGTATAGGAAATATGCAATCTGATCAGTATCCAAAATTGATTGCCTCTGCAGAATTTTAGGTTAATAATTCAATATTCTTTGTGAAATTGAAACTTTAAGGACAGCTCATGAAAAGATTTAAATTATAGACAAAATAATGTGACAACAAAAGGGCTTTATAGAAAAAAGTACAGTACTTTAGAGTAAATGGTTTTTTTGATGGCTTTATCGAAAATAGTATATGTCCTTTATGATATTAAAAACAACAAGTTTATCACTTGGAGTCGTTGATTTAATAAGAGGTTTGGTTGATTCGGAGAGAGCATCACCCCCTTGGCGCACTTTTCAAAATCGCAAACTGGTCGCGCTCTTGCGTTCCTGGAGAAAGATCAGTTTGACATATTTGGCCCTAAATATCCTTGACGAAAAGGGGGTGATGCTCTCTCCGGTCACATTAGTTTTCCTTTTATATATAAAGATAAAATACAACTTAATTGATATTAAAATATAGGTGATATTTAAGAAGTTCAATTATCATTTTAACATTTTCAGGATAAGATTTTTTGGAATTTTTTTTAAATTTGTGAATGATATCCATATTTTCTAGAAACAAAATTTGTTCAAATGCTGATTCTAAATTTCAATTATGGTAGAGACAACTACTGGTTATGGTCAACTGCTAAGAAACAATTATTTTACCAGTGTTTCTTCGAATTCCGAATATTTTTTTAAAAAAGTAGATTCATAGAATTTATTCAGTGATTTGAAAAAAAAAAATAAGAATATTGCAAATCGTTTTATGAAGAAAAAAAATAAAATCTCAGAAAGAAGGTAAAATATTTTTGCTTACCCTGCAATCACTGAATTACTTCAAACTCTTACTGTGTATTTTTCATAGTATATATAAAAAAATGTTGTCATAAATTTAATGGAATAAATTGACCTAAAATATACATATGATTTTACAATTTGATACATACGCATTAAAGAAGTGGCGTATGATATCAGACATGATAAATTGTAAAATAGTAGGAACAGTATCGAATTTATTCACACATTTTATAAATTCTTAAAATATTATAAAATTTCTTTAATAAAAATTGTTAAAATTCTGTTGCTTTTTTTTTCTCACAATTTGTCACTGTACAGCTATATTTTTACAGATGTATTAAAATTATATATTTCTTTGTCTTTGTTTAAAAATATATAATTGGAAAATTAATTTTTTTCCCCACAAATATCTCTTTAATTTTTTTTTTTAAATTTCGATTCTACAACTTTTAAAGTTTTTTTTTTGTTTAAATGTATTTCTTGTAAAATATTCCTGTTTTATGAAAAATAAATGTATGAATATTTTTTTGTTAAGTTATTATTTTTCAAAAATTTTGTTGGTTAGTTTTTTATTTATAACTTTATACAAAATTTTCTTTTCCTCATACATTTATAACAAATATTTGCATCCGCCCTTCAAATTTTATTCCTTAAAATTAGTGTCAAATGTAGAAACCAGATGGCAGCACAATGAAACGAAAAAAGAGATCTCGATATCTCCAAGAACAAAGGACTATCTTGGTGTGTCAGAAGCGGCGGCAGGAATTTGCCGACGGGGAGGTAAAACAAATCCGACAGGGGGGGGCAAGCACAATATCTCTCATTTGTCTTCAAAATAACTCAAAATAGTTAATTTTATATTTAATTAAAAAAATAAGTATTATTTAGATTCTTTTTTTTATTCAGATATTGGCCCTTCCTTTCATTGTTCATTGTACATTTGTAAAAAAAATATGGTTATGGGATATCTCATTCACTTGTCGGATATATTGCCGAAATAAGTGCAAATTATAAGTTAAATGAACGACTATTTAATCAAAAGTCGGAAATCTGCAGACTTCTCGTCGCCTTGAGTTTATAGTCGATTGATCGAAAATTTTCAATAAATTAGCCTATCACCTTTGTCGGTTATATTGTCAAAAGTAGTTTAAATTATAAGCTGGATGAGCGACATTTGAATCAGATGTCTGTAAATCTGCTTAACATTTGTCTTCGACATCCAGTATTTTCCATTTTTAGGTCTATCAAAAATTACATATGTCTTAACATATGTCTTCGACATCCACTATTTTCAATTTTTTGGTCTATCAAAAATTGTCTATGAAAATACCGCATATTATTGATTTACCACCCTATCGAATATTTTGTCAAATATAGTCTAAGCCAGGGACTCTCAAACTTTTAGACATCGCAACCCCCTTTTTAGACTAAGTATTTTGGCGACCCCCCAAAGTGTTAACTCTGTCCAAAGTTTAGACAGAGATTTTGAAAATTTGACACGTACTCAAGAGTTCGTAGAGTATGTGTCGGGTATTGGCGCCACATCCCTTGACACTTCATCTTTCTCCTTACTAGTATCATCTCATCTCGAAACTTTGATTGAACAGTTTACAGATTAGATTCCAATTAAGGATTATATTCCAGTTGTGTAGATAGTCAATCCGTTCAGTGAGCGAGCCGTAACAAAAGCTGAGCTAAGTGTCCGTCCTCACGATCAACTGATAGAGATTTCAAGTGATCAGTCAACTTTTTTAACATAGCTTATTTCGACAAATTTTGGATACGTATTAAAAAGGAATACCCAGAATTGTTCACAACAGCATTAAAAACTTTGATACCATTTTCTACATATTACAACTGTGAACAAGGATTCTCCATAATGATAAATTTAAAAACAAAATCAAGAAATCGTTTGACACTGGGAGATGACATTGTTTTGTTTGTTACAAAGCTCATTCCAGACAATAAATAATTGGTTAATTCCAAACAAGCTCATGTATCTGATTATCTAATAGAACACAAAATCTTTGTATTAAAAACTTTAAGTGACTCTTTTTTTTTATTGAAAACTGCAGAAATAAATTAATTTTCTTTAAACTTTTCTTCCACAACTCGCGACCTCCAGAGGTGTCGCGACCCACCTTTTGAGAACCCCTGGTCTAAGCAATTTAACTATTACTTGGATATTTCGATTGTTTACAATATATTAATTTCAAGGAGGTTTTTAAATAATCCTATTCGATAATACGCAGCTCTCTACAATCGTCCTGAAATGGTGATCATTTTTGCCGACGAAACTCTAAACATCTCGCAAGAGGCTACCAACAGGGGGGCAAATCCTCCCCCCAGCCCCCCTGCTATCGCCGCCTCTGTGGCGAGTTAGTTTTCAAAGAGCCAACTAATCATACTCTCAGAAAATAACAGAGGTTTGTCAGCTCTAAATTTAGAGATGCATCGAAAGATAATTTATTCAAACAATTGCCATAAAAAAGTATTGCTAACAATCATTTAACAAAAATTATTACATTATATCTTATATTTAAAGCATTTGAATTATATAAAATAAGCGAAATTTAGAGTCTTTTAAAAATAGATATCTTGTGAAAAATATTCCAATAAGACTATATCCTAGTACATATAAATTATTAAACATTTCTCAATTAAAATTATAAAGATAGATCGATAGGACCTATATTAAATCTCACATATATTTTAATTTATCGAATTAAGAAAAAGTAAAATTGAGCAATTACTGACCGCAACAGGTTTTTGATTGGTAAATTTTCTTTTAAAATAGATCTTACCTCTGAAATATGGATATAAGTTCTTGCTTTTTATCAATATCTAATTTTTTCTTGGACGCTATAATTTATGTAGCGTTAGCCTTACAAGCCAGATAAGGCTACAGGCCCAAGCCCCTCAGCGCAGGTTCGTACCGCGACCTTCAACACTACATTGGTGACCTTGACAATGCAACCTTCCGCAACAGTCGTGGCGTCCACAGCAAATTCGTCAGACTCACTTGACGAAAGCTAAAAGCAAAAACAAACAAAAAAATCGTCATACTCTCTTGACGAGTTAGCAGCAACTTGTTATAACGCTTGGAGCAATAAAAAATCGTTCGCTTCTTCGCCGACTCACTGGTGGGGGAGTACTGTAGCGCTAGCCTTATAAGCCAGGTAACATCTACGATAATGAAGTCGACTTTTTGGTATAGTGGCTATGTTACTCGGCTACTGGCCCTAGCGTCGCAGGTTCGTATCGCGACCTTCAACGCTACACCTAAAACAATATTGGTGCCTATCAATGGCTGTAAACTTAAAGTTCCTGGCACCCAGCTGATTTGATTGACATCCAGTTGATTTTTGTATTTATCAAATATAAAAATCAAACCTGACAATCAAACCACTAAAATCCTGACAACCAGTTGATTTTTATATTTATTATTATTATTTCAATATCTTTGTTAAGCCATGCAAGGCACCTAGGCACCTTACTAAATATCAATATTTTTCTGGATTCTGTGCAAGTGCCCTCCCCCCTTAATATACGATTCACTTTAATGATTTTAATGTTGTTCATTATCTAATAAGAGTTCTTTTTCTTAAGAAGGTTTTCGTACGTACTTTTACTTTAATATTAAGATAACATTCTGATTTTAGTTAAGCTGATTCCATGGCTTTTACTGTTTTCTCAAACTTCAACGGAAAGGTTTATATCCTAAAAAAATATCCCTAGATCTTCTTGTGGTGAAGGTGTAGGACCGAACTCTGAACGTTAGGGTTCGTAACTGAGCAACTAGACCATTAGAAAAAAGTAATTACTCGCATCCGGAGTATGTTATCTGGCTTATGAAACTTCCACCACAGACTCTCTCACCAGTGAGACGAAGGATGCCTTTTGAACAAACCGTATGGTTAGCTGTAGGTGATGTTGGCTGTTATTTCTAATGTACCTGATTACTTTTGCTGTCGGTAGAGGGCGCCACTTCGACTCTAGAAAGGTGCGTATTCAAGATCGCGGGTCACCATTGTGGTGATGGTGGTTGAGTAGGACCGAACTCGCAACGTTAGGGTTAGTAGCCGAATAACATAGCCGCTAGCTAAAATTAATTACTCGTGTTCGGAGGACGTTATCTTACTTATGAAGCTTTCACCACACTCTGTTTGTTTTTTATAAATGCCATTTTCTAATTACAGATATGTTATTACAATTTCAGAAGATAGGCCAGATTAAATAGTAAATTTAAAATTATTAGAAGCCAAATCTTATACTATAATACGAGGAATGGTTGTCAAGTCGAAAATCGCCCCAGAATTAATAAACTCCGGTAAACTTGGGGGTCTGGGGGCTTTGGCCACGAGGAATCAATTGGCGCTGGTTTTGAAGCGCTACGGTTGAGCAGTTCGGAGTTACAGATAGGATATTTTCAAACTTTATTAGTTCGACATAATGGCTACTTAAATTTTCAAGTGGTAACGTGTTGCCATCTATAGCCAATATGCCTAACTTTGCTTAGAATAGTTTACAATGGTGCACTTTGACCGGTTATCTTTTTACCAATGATTTCACAAATTTTCTTATGGCATGTATTGTTTTGATAAATCACAATTGAAAATTTAAATATTCGAGTTAGCTTCGATACCTGTTTTCTCCGAGCGGAGCTCAGTCACCCGCTGGTGATTTTTAATATAGTTTTTTAATAAGCTACTAAACGAGAAGGAGTGCTCTCCCCAAATTTTTGACGTTTACTATCTAATAAAGGTGTTATCCCAGACGACGCCTTACATGATACCGGCTTACAATAGTAACGAAATAATTTTTGGCACGATGTGAACATTTTGACTGAATTATCGTGTCGTATTCGGTCATTTATGTGGTAATTAATCCCTGGTATGCAGTTAATAGTATTCGAAAACCAAATTTTAATTTTAAACTCGCCTTTTCCATACCAACTGCAACCAAAATTTAACACAACTTTGATTGGTTGCCAGAAAAAATTCCATACCAAATGTTAAATATCAAACAAAGTTATTGTTATTATCGCCATGTCAGATGATAGTTCGCCAAATGTGGCAACCATTCTCCTTGTAAATTCTGATTTTTGTTTTGTATTCATTCTTGTGTGTGTCTCGTTTGGTTGTTGGCGTTTTATGGTGAGCGTCTTGTAATGAAAAGTATGGAGCTGGTAATTAAATAATGTGGAATAGAAAATAATTTGATCATTCAGAAAACAAACCAGCACTCTTCGAAACTTTATTGAAAAAGTAATATTTACAGTCCATTTAGTATTCTACACCAAATTTCCTATATTTAAGTCATTACGTTTATGAATTATAGCGTTTAAATGCTTCTGAAACAACAGACCGATAGACAGTAAATCCATGGATGAATTTGGCTCAAATTTTGATAGATGTTAATTTACAGATAAGATTTGATAGATGTTAGACTACAGATGTTAATTTTGTGTATTGAATTTTATCAAACTACTTTTTTTATAGTTGATGCATTAATTTATATTTGAACAGGCAGACGGACAGACTTCTTTTGTACGGATATTGCTCAAAATTGGATAGAAGTCTACAAATTTTGTGTACAGACCGAGTACCAAATTTTGATTCCAAAATTTTGCTGCTTCTGGTAATGAATTTAATATTGATTTTAAGATTCTCTAAAAGTTGTACCAATGAATTATAAACTAAAGATAAAAATCAAAGAAAAATTAATAATAAAAAAAAAGATAAAAAAAATTGAAATCTGCTATATCAAATTTCATGCTACAATATGAGAACTTTATTATTTTAAAGTTATGGTTTGTCTTTTAAGTAATTAGTAATTAATTTTTTAAGTAATTAATTTAAGTAATTAGTCAATTTAAGCATATTTGGAACAATCATGTGACTGTCAGAATATGCATGCGTTGACACATCGAGAATCGGGTACATGGTGGACATTCGTACCAAGTTGTAGCTTTTTGTCGGTGAGAGTCATCTTTACCCTTTTTTAATAAACTAAAAGTGCAAAATTGATGCCTCCAAAGTGATAGTAGCCATTTTTCTGCCCATTTATTTTATGGCTTCAAATACCTCAAATCAATTCAACATCATTTTCTCAGATGATAAAAACATTTTATCAACAAAAAGCGTAACAACGATGCCATTGACTTAAACTGTTAAAATGCTATTTAAACTTCTATTTTTAAATGATTTTTTGGCAATAAATCGCCAAATGTAGAAGTCTCTAGATTATTTTATAATAATCATAAAATGGAAAAAATTGATGCCTCAAAAGCGATAAATCATCAATTGCTTGCCTGTGCCCTGTGAGGCTTCAAAAATCTCAAACCAAAATATCACCATATTTTCACATGATAAAAGATGGGAAATGATTTTGAAAATAATTTGCCATTTAGTAGAATGGCAAAAATATGTTTTAAAAAAGCGATTTTATTAAAATTGCTGATTAAAAAGTTTGTGATATGACGTAAAACATATATAAAAGCCTATTTATTTGCTTCAGTTTGATAAAATACAAAATAAAAATTCCCGGAAAAACAAGGACAATAGTTATGAAAAAACTTAAATTGCTGCAATGGTGATAATATTTGAAAAAATTAATTCATCATTACAAGAGAATTCGTATCTGAAAGTATGGGAAAACCTTATCTCATGAGATCGTATATCAGTGTGGAAACCATTAGTTATGGAAATTCATTGTTTCTATTGCAAAACTGAGTGTTTAGGAAGTTTTATTTTCTAAATTGCGCACCAATATTTGCATTTCTACTGAGTAAAAGTACTGCAATCGGTGATGTGGGCTCTTTCACCGCAATTTCCATTATTATGCACACACCCTATTTGCGATCATAAAAAGATTTTTTTTTGGCATTTTTTAGCTATCATATAAAATAAAGATTAAAATGAAACCTACTATGCATATTTCAATGTATCCTGTCAGAACATCATTTCTCGAACGGCCAAGCACCGCGTGCTCGTGCAAGTTAAATTATATTTTTATTCATTTTAATGGTTTCATCGTATGAGTCACTTTAGCATTGCAAACGGTGGAAAAAAGATTTGTCACGCATTGATTGTTTGAAAAAAATATCACATTTTGTTTTTACTTCATTTCGTATAATCACGTGCTCAAATTGACATTTTTCTAGGTTTTATTTGCTGAAATCATTAACTTAATTTTTTTAAACTAGAGCTTTTGTAAATGTGATGGCAACGCGTTATTAAAAGTTTATTTTTTGAGATACTCAGGTAGATAATAAAATTTTTATTTTTCGCCTACGTATTTTTGTTGATGCCAGAAACTTCATCCCAAAAACAGCATCGTGTTCTGACATTTTGATAAGAAAAACCACAATGTTGGGTTCGCAAGATTACATGACATCTCTATTACTAATAAAGGCGAATGTATGTACGTGTTTCTATAAGACACAACTACTAAACTATACTTTGAAGAATATAAATTTAAATCTCGGGGGTGGGTGGGATTTTTTTTCTTCAAAATTTTAATTACTAATGCGAGATTGTAGCATTCCTCCCGTGGAAATATAAATGCAAAAAATTGGTTTTTAAGCCAATTTAATGTATATATTTAAACATATTCAAACAATTGCATGGCCAAATAAAATAAACTTTTGAAATTTTGAAACTTTTACTTATTTCGTTCATGTATTATTTATATACAAAGTGGTAAGAAATAAATCAGACTACATCGTGACACATGAGCAGAATAAACAAAAATCTCCCTTTTCAATAAATTTTTCTTTGAGATTTCGACAGGGATTTCTTTCACACTTGAGTCTTACAAAAGGGAATCTTAGGTATCTGTAAAAGAATGTTGTAAGCATTAAGAGTTTTTATAGCTTCACTCGGAGCGTGAGAAAATGTTGAAGTGATCAATTTTATAGCGCGATGCCGGATTTACACTCTGCCAGTTATAAGACGGCAAATTGGCAGTGTATGCGTAGAAAGGGACGGATTTATGTTTGTCACAATTTCATACATTATATTTAGACATTCTACGTTTGGCTACAAATTGCCGCTTTGGCGGCTTTGAATTTTTCTTCCACACATCAGAATTCTGAAATATCCCAATGGCCTTCAGTTGACGGTGGGAATGTTCGCTAATGATCCCTCCTCGTAAATGACCCTCCACAATAAAGAACAATTTACATCCGAAGGCTTTGTTCCCTTCTTAAGGTATGATTTATTTCCTTGGAAGGACGCAAAATGCTCGTGTGATTCTTTACCTGGATTCGACTTAATGTCCAAATGACACCCATTAGAGGGGAGAGAGAATCCCCCATTTGGCAGTCTGAAACACCTTCAAAATGAGAGGGTTACACAGTTCTTGTCACAGCTGGTCGGAAATTTCAACTATCTATTGTGAGAATCAGGGAACGTTACAGAGTTCAAACAGGTGTCTCAGAGAAAGAGAGACGAATTTTTACAATATAGACAGCGAGAGGCATGAGTAGTTGAGTTGAGCACAAATAAGCAAAGGAGAGAAAACTTACTTTGAAGTAAAGATCTCTAGCGAGTTCCTTCTCAATACTTTGTGCCATTACGATTGCTTATGTTGTTTACTGTAAGTGCTGTCTTGTGAAAATTCCTTTGTGTTTTCTTTTAACTATGCATCATGTTTTCTTGTAGAGTGAAGCATCGTTACTCGTTATTGTGTCTTCTTCTTGTGTACAGCCGACCACCCCGCCACCATTGAACGTGGCAGTATCGACAGGATTTGCTGTGACCGACTGTGGACTGTAGAAATGTCCATCCTTAGATTGACCGAATCTGTCAAACTGATATTCTCTTCAAGATAATTCACCCTAAAATGGTCAAATACTGACCACCTCCTCCTCTACAAACTTTCAAACAGTTGGCGAATTCAGGACTGAACTCAAGCCCTCATTTTCACCTTGCAGATGTTTTCTACAATCGGAGATTTCTGTGGATTCCTTTAAATAGTGGTAAGCAGTACCGATTCCTCCACAAACGCATTTATTTTCCTGCATTCTTCCAAATCTTTGGAAATATGCAGGGAATCTTCCATGTCCTGATATAATTTGGATTACCAGCGGATGGTATCTTCTTATTTTTATTTCTGGATTAGGAATAAAATCGTAAATTACTGTTCCTTTTTTTGGACCTATACCATCTGTCAAGCCATTGTAGCTTAATTTCTTCTCTCAATTCCCATTTTAAGACACCAAATGTTTGGGGGACAGTTATATCCACACTCTTTTCCTGTGCCGCAATCTTTGCATATGGATTCGCCTTTTCATTACCACATATCCCGATATGGGCCTTGACTCAACTCTATCCACTTGTTAAGTTTTACTCTACTAATCCTTTCTTTTATCGTCCTTATCTCCCTATTGCAATTGTGAAATGATTATTCGTTAATGTGTCTATTTGACTGACTATCCAAGGTTTACTATCCATGTACTATCCAAGATTGGTTTTTGAATTTTTTATAGTAATATTCAAACAGCATTATATTAAAAATGGGGTGAATGAAAAGTATTATAATTAGTTTCACTTTCACTTTTGTATCATTCCGGTCTGAATTTGCCTATCTTACCTGGAACTGAATGTTTCTTTTGCGGTTACAAATTGACCTTGTCCAGAGTATGGAGTCATCAAGAAATAAGTTTCTCCTAAATATATTTCCAAACAATATTTAATGGATGATAGACTTTGAAATAGTGAAAGTCTGTTGGAAGGTGCTTTATAACACTGATACACAATCACCAGAACTCATATAAGTATACTTTAGAGATTGGAATGTGGACAAAATTATTATTATTATTGACTTTCCAATTACTGAAAAATAGAAGATATTTCGGCATGTTTTCGCGTTAATTATTGAATAAAAGTGATTTTTACATAATTCGAGAATTTCAGAAAATCATATTTATGCATTATTATTATTATCAGCTTTTAATAACACATTGCCATTGAATTTACAAAAACACCAATTTAAAAAAATAAGTTAATGACTACCGCAAATAAAAACCTAGAAAAATGTCATTTTGAGAATGTGACTATATGAAATGAAATAGATAGGAAATGTGATGTATTTTTTTAAAACAATCAATGCGAAACAAAGTGTTTTTAACGTTTGCAATACCAAAGTGACTCATTCAAAATGAATATTAAAATGAATAAAAATATGATTTAACTTGCACGAGCACGTGGTGCTTGGCCGTTCAAGAAATGATGTTCTGACATGATACATTGAAATACGCATAGCAGATTTCAATTTAATCTAAATTTTTTTATTGCTTTAAACATAGCTATTGATGATTGTTTAGGTAGTTCAACCGCTTGCAGCAAGATGAACCGTCCATAAACGGTTCATAATTCAAGATATACTCAGTCCAAAAATCAGCAACATCTCATATTATTTAAAATAAAAGTTATTTAAAATGTAGTGAAAGCTATATTTATTTCAAAATATTTATAAATATTAAAGTACATTAAACATTTGTTTTAGGGCATTTTTATGAAAAATCAAAGCAACAACTAATTTATTATTTCAAAAAGGATTAAATTTATATGATCAGAACTATTTTCTAATGTTTGTTCCATAGATATTTCAAGATGAATTTGTTTATTTAACAATGCATCCTTCTATTGGCGTAATTTAAACAGTTACAGTTAATTCTGGCAATAGGTGAAATCGATTCAGCTATTTAAAATTAAAGAGATGTAACACTACGACAGACGAAAATGCAAACATTTTTCCCAATTAGTTTTTAAAAATAACTATTATATTTACTTTTTTTCATAATTCCCCAAGGGAAAATGAAATTCCTTTTATTTTTTTATTTTATTTTATTCAATGGTTTTTTTTCTATTTAGATGAAACTTTTTCCGACAGCTCTGGTTTCAATTCAATTTATTTTTTCCAAACTTTTAATTGTTTCTGTGCTCTTTTATTCGTTCTAATTACTGAGCTTCATTCCATTGCTTGAAATTCCATTGACGATTTTTATTTCTTTAATTTTCATTGCAGCTTTGATTAATCGTTTGGTTTTTATTTCCTTTTAACTGAATTATTTATTTATTCGTTTTGCTTTAATTGATCAAATTTTTTTTCGGATCATTTAATTTTATCTGTTTGCAATAGGTTGTAATGTTTTATTTTCGTTGACTTAAAATTAATACATTAAGGAATTTTCTAAAACTAAGCGTTTTTCTTCTTAATTTTTCTACTGTATTTGAAAATTGAAAATTAATAATTAATTAATAAAATTAATAATTTCCATGTACATATGTTTTAAATTGACATGAGTAATCACAGAATAATAAATACGGAAATTTTTATGCAGAATTTTTAATTTGTGAAAATGCGAAGTATTTATTGAAGTTGATGTCTATTTAGTATTTGCTTAGTATTTTGATTGCTTCATAGAATGTTTTAAGTCCAAACTCCAAAAACAAATATAGAACAATAACATTATATGAACTGTATACTTAGCAATAAATTTTTTAAAATTTATTTCTATATCTTTTTATGCATAGTCAATAAATTCATTCCAAATATAATTATCTTGACTAAATAATAAATTTTTGAATTCATTACTTTAAATTTTGTAAGATTGTTAGCTTGACGAAGCTACTAATTTTTGAAAGATATTCTTTTGAAAGTGCTCCCGTTTCATTTATAAATGCCATTATGTGTAACATTTGCTGTCTGTAAAAATAAGATTAGCGTTTTACTATTTTTTTTCATTCTGTTTTTACTAAATTGTTCCCTTTATTAATAATTTTAATTAATTCGAATTGCTATTAATTCAAAACTTAAATAACGTATGCATATAAAATAGCATATAATATAAAAATAAAGTATGTTATGCATATTTCAATGTATTATGTCAGAACATCATTTCTTGAACGGCCAAGCACCACTTGCTCGTGCAAGTTAAGTTATATTTTTATTCATTTTAATGTTTTCATTGAATGAGTCACTTTAGTACTGCAAACGAACCAAAAACTTTGTTTCGCATTGATTGTTTAAAAAAAATATCGCATTTCCTATTTATTTCATTTCATATAATCGCGTGTTCAAAATGACATTTTTCTAGGTTTTATTGGCTGTAGTGATTAACTTATTTTTATTAATTAGAGTTTGTTGTAAATGCAATGGCAGCGCTTTATTAAAAGTCGTTTTTTTTTTAGATGCTCGCGCAGATAATAAAATTTTTATTTTTCGCCAACGGATTTTTGTTGATGGCAAAAACATCATCCCAAAAATTGCATCATGTTCTTATATGATAATAAATTAATTTGATAGTAAGATTAATTCCTCTATTTTTGAATTTTAAAGTTTTAATGTCTAATAATTATTTTTGATCGCTGCTACGGTTATATGGGTTTTCCCCCATAATAATAATTAAGTCATATTTTTTTCATCAAACAAAGAGCTGTGCAACGGATGCCTAGTGAAATATTTTATCAATTTCGCACCTGAATTTTGCATTTGAGGAAAATCCCGGGAGTTCAAAAATCCCCGTTACACTATCAAAATGTCAACAACGCCTGAAAGTTCAGTAAAACGAAGGTTGAAACACAATGACCACCTGCTTTTTCCTCTTCTCGGAACATCAAAAATTTATTTATCAGCAGACGATAGTTTTGTCGGAACAATGCTCAGTTCTGTAGAATTTCGAAGGAAGCGGAAAATCCCGGCCAGACTTTTTCTGTTTCGAAGAATGGAAAAATTTTCCCTTTTCTTATCTTTCAATCGTGATTCAGGTGAAATTAACTCTTCCTTTTTTTTTTCTTTAGAATGGTATAAAAGGTCTCTTCCAACAGATCGCAACTCAGATACGATTTGAATCTTGATATAGATTTTTTGTGATCTTCAAATTAATTCGGATCGCCATGAAGTACCTCGGAATCCTTGCCTTCGTAACCGTAGTGTTGGCTATTGCATTTGGTAAGTTTATTTTTTGATTAATTCTGTATTTTATATAAAAGAAACAGTTGTTTTTGACAATAAAAAGCTACTTGCATACACTTTTTCTCCACCTGAATCGATAATAGGAACTTTATAGTTAGTTAAAGAACATTATTAATCAGAAGTTCTTTTCTTTAAAGGTCACATGTGCTTGATGGTAAATAGAATTGGTTGGATTCGTTATAATTTAGAGATAAAATTTTTGATGATAAATTTTAGAATTATAACTAAAATATGCACCTGAGTGTAGTTTAAAAAAATATCCATCAGAAATACGTTGCATAATATACAACAGCTGAAAGCAAAATGGCATCTTGTGAAAAATTCTAAATTTTAGCTAAAGAGCGTCACTAATTAGGAGTGGGATTTTTAAAAAAGTCTGTATTTAGTTATAAAATTAATTGATTGGATTTGTTATAATTTGGAAAGGTAATTTTTGATAATGGATTTTGAAATCATAATTAAGATGACTCCTTAAGTTTAGCCTTAGCATTTGAAACATCAGTAAATTTTTACACAATGTGTAAAAAATAAATGCAAAATGATATCTTAGGAAAATTTCTGGATTTTGACTAAAGAACGTTATTAATCAAAATTCCCAGGTAGCACATCTTGTAGCATAATATTGTACAATATTGTGCGATATTATATGATACTAAACAATATTCCACGATATTAAATAATATTGCGAATATTGATCAATATTGTACAATATTTGTGTGCTACTTTGGGTGTGATTTTAAAAAAAATTGCGTGTGCTTGATGCTAAGAAACATTGATTGGATTCGTTATACTTTGGGGAGATAATTTTTGGTAATAGAATCATAATTAAAATGTGCAGCTAAATTTAGCTTGAAAAATTGACTCAGTTATAATTCGTTGCACAGCAAGCAACAAAGGAATCCAAAATGGTGTCTTGTGAAATTTTCTGAATTTTATCTAAAGAGCATTATCAATTAGGAGTGTGTTTTTTGTTTTTTTAAAAATGGATAAATAATCTTGATGGTAAGAACTGGTTGGAAACCTACATTAAAGAGACAACTTTTGATAATGGGTTGGAATAATGACTAAAATAATCACATAAGTTTAGCTTGAAAAATTGTCCCTTTGTAATTCGTTGCACAACATATAAAAACTGAAAGCAAAACGATATCTTGCTAAAATTACTGAATTTTAGCTAAAGAGAATTATTAATTAGAAGTTTTATTTAAAAAATCCTGCATTCGCTTAGTAGTAAAAAGAATTGGTTGGATATGTTTTAAAAAATTTAGGAGAGATAATTTCAAATAATAGATTATAGAATTATTTCTAAAAACTAAATTTAGTTTGAAAAATACCCTCAGCTTTAACCTATTATAAAAATATAACAAATGAATGCAATCCTTCATTGGGACTATGGTATTGGATAATGGCCTTTTTATTGATCCAAAATCTGCACCTAAGTTTAGCTTGCCAAATAGCTCTAACTGAAATCCGTTACATAACGTATAATATATTAATAAATAAAATACTTTCCATTTAAAAGAGTTTGCTGAATTTTTTTATCATGTCAGAACATGATATTGGTGTAGGAATGAGGTTTTGTGGAGCCAACAAAACCTGTTGGCGAAAAATTGAAATTTTACTATCTGCCCGAGCATCTCAAAAAAAATTAGTTTTTAATAACTTGATGCCATCCCATTTACAAAAACTCTGATCAAAAAAATTAAGTTAATGACAACCGCTAATAAAACCTAGAAAAATGTCCTTTTGAGCCCGTGATTATAGGAAATGAAATAAATAGGAAATGTGGTATTTTTTCAAACAATAAATGCGAGACAAAGTTTTTTTTGGATCGTTTGCAATACTACAGTGACTCATTCAATGAAACAATTAAAATGAATAAAAATATAATTTAACTCGCACGAGCACGTTCAAGAAATTTTCTGACGTTTGAACGTTCAAGAAATTTTCTGACATGATGCATTGAAATACGCATAGCAGATTTCACTTTAATCTTTATTTGAATATCTGTTGATTTTGAGTAAAAATCTGAAAAGAAATTTCATCTGTATATGTGCTGCTGAAATTACTATTTTACTTAAACATAAGCATACTTTTTCCTTCTTTTTTCCTTTTTTTCCCTCGACTAATTAAAAAAAACTCACCGAAAGTTTGGGTGAATATTTTTTAATGCCGGTTATATCACTTTTTCTAATAAAAATTAGTGAGAATTTTCTTATATAAAATTTTAGGCAGTGTCATTATGTGTATAAAATATCATTGGTTAGATTTTGGAGGGAAATACACACTAAGAAAGCTCATAGTTCTGACGTATTGTTTAATAAATTCAAAAATTTATTATGTTTGCTAAATTTTAATAAATAATTTAGATTTAAAAGATAAAGAATTTAGATTTCTTCTTATCGAAAATATGAAGATGTAAATTTTAAGTAATTTTATCATGTGAGAACTTGATTTTATTTTGGTTAGGAGGTTTTGGTGTCTCCAAAATTTGAAGGCAAAAAATATTCGTTTTTTTCATAGGTAGATAGCGAATCACTTGACCCAAGACATTTGAGGTTTGTTTTGAAAATATTGTTTGAAATATTTAATTAAATGTATTATCAATTGCTTTTTGTTTGTCGTTTCTATGGAATGACGTCATCTTCTAGTTTGTTTACGATTTCTTCCTTTTAAATAATTAATCTCGTGCTCAGAAGATTATTGTCTGGTGCATGTTTTTCTTTGAATTTTCTTTTAGTTTTAATTATCGCAATTTTGTAAAACGCAACTTATATTTATTCTTTCATAATATTATAAGCGCATTCTCATTATTTGTATTTCTCAAAATACTGTAAATATTAGAATATAATTTTAATATCAGTCTGCATTACTTTCATTTGATTTTACCACATATACAATAGCTTCCAGTGATAGTGAGCTTTAATTCTGGAAATTACTAGTTTTTTAAAATCCTAAAATCGGTAGAACTCGGAAACTTTGTTTGCGAGCTAGAAAAATTGAAAACGAAAGTTTAAAAAAATTATCATTAAAGATAGAGAGAGATTGAGAAGTCTCTTACTTTTTTCAAACCGGTTTAAACTGCTTAATGACTTAAATTAATCAAGGGAAATAATCACTTAAAAAATAATTATGTTCTCACATGTTAACTTGAAATTTGCGACCATAGATTTCATTTTGATTTTATAATTGTAATGTTTTTTTTCTTTCAGTCGAATGTGACAAAATAGACTGGGGCGTAGATAAACCACAGCCTCCAAAAGTAGGCGAGGTAAGTGAAATCAAACGATTTAAATAATTCAATACAACAAGCAATTTAAGTAATCATTATCTTAAAAAATAAAATTCGACCTACTCTGTTCCGATCAGTCGTAGCTTGCTTTGTGTACATCGGAAATTTTAATTTTTGCGCCAATATTAGAATTTTATTTAAATAATTTTTATTGTTTAAAAGTTCTTTCATTTCATCACTGGACATAAATGTTTTTATAAATAGATTAATTTTCATTTGCTATTTTGATACACAAATAGATTAATATTGACTCTTCTTTATACAGATAGACATAATATTATTGTTTATTTTTTTGACAGAAATACGTAATTCTTTTTTGTTTTATATTACTGATTCAAAATGTCGCATCGATGAGCATTTTAAAAGTGAAATTACTTTTTTTAAAAATCCCAATTATCATATATTAAAGCTAAAATTATTTTTTTATCGTAATCATTGGTATTTCAAATTTGAGTTTATTCTGTTTTTATTTCAATCAACAATATCTTAAAATTAAAGTTATTTTTTTATCCCAATTATCAATCCTTAAATTTGAAATTATTTTTTTATCCCAATCATCAGTATCTAATTGAAGTTATTTTTTAATCCCAATTATCATATCTTAAAACTAAAATTATTTTTTATCGTAATCATTGGTATCTTAAATTTAAGATTATTTTTTTATCCCAATCATCAATATCTTAAAATCAAATTTATTTTGTTTATCCCAATCATCAATTTTTAAAATTGAAATTATTTTTTTTATCCCTATCATCAATTCTTAAAATTGAAATTACTTTTTTTATCCCAATAATCAATTCTTAAAATTGAAATTACTTTTTTTATCCCAATAATCAATTCTTAAAATTAAAATTACTTTTTTTTATCCCAATCATCAATTCTTAAAATCAAATTTATTTTGTTTATCCCAATCATCAATTCTTAAAATTGAAATTACCTTTTTATCCCAACCATCAGTATTTTTTCAAAGATACTGATTGAAATTTCCCTTTTTATCCCAATCATCAATATCTTAAAACTGAAATCATTTTTTATTCCAATCAACAGCCTCAGTTCAACCTCCAGGCAGCAGGTGGTGGTAAGGATTTGCGGAATTTCCAGGCAGGATACAATGCCGGGGTCGGAACTAAGGTCTGGGAAAGCAAGAGGGGCGACGCCAGCCTGGATCTTGGAGTCAGTTACGGGCAAGGAGTTGCACGAATGGACGGACACACATTCAAGTCCAAGCCTCAATATGGATTCGGAGGCACCTTCAGATGGGGAAGGAAGTGAAAGAGTTTGGAAACGGACAACGGTTTTGAATTGATTTTTTCCCCCGTATGATCCTATGTATGTGATGCTGTAAATGAATATTTTTGAAATGATATTTTGTAATGAATAATTTCGTAAAAGATGGTATTTAAAGTAAATTGAATGATGAATTTGAAGATTTCATTTTTTTAATGGTGCTATGCATGTGATAATGTAAATAAAATAATTTCAGTATTTTGTAAAGTGCAATCAATAAAGAGAATCCTTATTTGCTGAATTTTCCTTTGTTTGTGAATTTTTCTTAAGTATTTAAATAATTGATTTCTTCATAAAAATATAAAAAAGTCAGAAGAATTTAATATTTTGTTGTATAGTATAGACATAATAATTGTAAACCCGAAAAACTGAAGAAAAAAATCAATCAGCATTAAAATAATGGCTAATATAAATTGTTTCCTCATTATTATTATTCAATGAATATTTTAATCTCCCTACTGTTTGAAATAGTTTTAATAAAGTAATATAAGCAATGAAAATTTCTACCTTATTTTTAAAAAAAACATTTTTTAAAGCAGATTTAAGTATAGAAAAGAATAAATTAAAAAAATATTTAATATAAAATTTAGAATTTAAAGAAAATATTTTAAATGAAATCTTGACCCTAAAAGTTCCTTGAAAAGAACTCGAAGAAATAATGAACAATTATAAACAAAAAGATTTACGGATGATTTATAATTAATAATAAGTTAATTTAGTGTAAATGTTTGTTGGAAAGGACTACACAAAATGTAGTGTTCTTTTAAATACAAAGAGATTTTGGAATCAACTACATATTAACTTCTACATTTTGTTCCTCAATAAAAAATAAGCTTTATTAGTGAAGAATATAGTTAAAAAACACATTTAAAGGGAGATAAAATGTAAGAACAGTAAAAAAATATTTCCCTGCGCGGTTTACAGATAATTTAATTTTTGAAATTACATCTATCCATCTTCGAAACAATGATTTAAAGACGCTTTAAACTAGATGAACGAAATTAACATACGTCTTTACATGAAATTTGCAAATTTTTGTAAAATTTTGAATGAAATTTATTCAATGAAGTCTGTCTGTCCGAATACAAGTTAACACGATAACTACAAAAAGTAAAGAACAATGTTAATGAAATTTAGTTCTTAGGTTTATTTCATGAAGTATGGTTCAATTCTACATTTGGAATTTGAAGAAAGAGAATGAGGGACCATCATCAAAGAGTTGACCATCTATTGGTCAGTTTTTTTGCATGCATGTAAACGCAATAATTCACAAACGTTACGACTTAGATGAATTAAAATTGGTATTCTGATTTTAAGAATATGCCATTGCAGTTTTATCTCAAATTTTGGTTTAAACAAGTTCGTATAAAAGGACACCAAAAGTACACATTTCACTTTCTGATTCTTGTGTATTAACCGTTTGCCATGGATTGATCACCAATGATCGAAAGCTAAATCCAATAAAAATGATAGATTCTTTCAAAGATGATATGTGCCTCTGAATTAATCTATCGTTTTGACAATAGCATTTGTAACTATTGTACATCAATGCCATTGAAAGTATTAGCGGTCTTAATGAAGTCCACAGTTTTATGCGACAGTACCTTTATAGAGAATATGTGTGGGAAATTTGGGGAGATCATTCCCTCTAGCTATATTTCAATGTCCTTCAAAAACATCATCATTTTGAAGGTGACCAAATTGAAATTTTGCATCAAATTTTAATTTGAATTCGTCAGTAATTCATTGCCATACATATACTGGAATCTATAAATCAATAATTATTCATATTTACTATCAGGTGTCGCCATTGGTAGGTAAACAAAGTTTTATTATATGAACAATTTGACTGCCAAGCCAAAATTGCAAATGTTCACCACGGGGCCAAAAAAATTGTGTGTGTAATTTGTAATTTTTTTTCAACATAAAACTACATATAAAAGCAATATCTTTCAATCTGACTCATTTTGCAACACACGGGGAGATTTTCATCCTGTCTACTAAAAAATGATACCCAAAGCACCCCACGAAAGTGAGTGCGAATTCTTCAATGAGAGATCAGATGGTTGCTTATGCCACAACACTAAGAACAGGTGTTAAATGGTACAGAAAACTAGGATAAGAATTGTTAGGAGTTGCAGTAGTTAACGCATGGGTTGCATATCGACATGTAACAAACTCAAAAATGAAAAATCATAAATTTAGGGAGAGTTTGGTTTTTCAGATGCTTGGTATGGCTATAGATCCCGATTTTGATGAACAAAAAAGTAAGAAAAACGCACCACTTGATCGATAGGGTCCCTGAAAGTGGTAAAAAGTTGCGACGTAAATGTAATTTACACTGTATCAACATTTCTGAGACAGAGTGTCGTGAACAGGCCAGAAAAAAAGCAAAGCTAACTTCCACATACTGTGACAATTGTCCTGACCATCCTCCATTGTGTCGTAATTGCTTCAATGCCAAACACTGAATGTAACTTTATTCCAAAATAAAGGAAATAACATACCATATTTATATATTTTAATTTTCACAAACTGTAAATATATGTATTTATTATCACATATTGAATATATATAACACCTTTTTTGTTGCATGTTAAAAATATTTCATTTTCCACAAAACTTAGCTCATAGAATCGGCATATGTATCAATTTGCACAAACCACGTATACTTAACACATCGTATGGGTCCAACAATCAAACTCCAATACGCTTTTCATGTAACTGATATCGTTTTTGATAGCCAAGGCCTAAAGTGTTGAAACACCATGACTATCAGATATGATAGCCAGTGTCCCAATGGAAACATCACTGGCTATCACATATGATAGCCAAGACAGTCAAAGTGTTAACCGACTAACTGATAATTGAGTATTGAAAATACTTTTGCAGTACATAACCATCGGCCATTACAAGTACACGCAATTTATCAAAAATTCAATCTATTATACATTGTTTGAAAATAAGGCGAAAGATTAGAAGAAAAATTGACTTTCACGGTTCTAGAGATGACTTAGATGTCATGGAAGTGATTACCAGTAAACTGATTTATTACATTTAAACTACTGGAAAAAATATTAATCTTATATAACAGTTGTAAATGGTGTTAGGCAACAAAAAAAATCACCAGATATCACTAGGCAGCTTTGTAATAAAAAAATTTCTAAAGGCATCTCAAATTTTTCTTTAATGTTCTGATAATTGTAATAAACTCGAATTCTCATAAAAAAATCCTCTAATGGAAATCGCAATAGTTTTAAGTATTAAAATAATAAATTATTTTATCAATAATTGCCATTATGCACGTTTCTTAAATCCACCCAAGCAGCATTTCTGGCACAGAGGTAGCGCGTCTTCCTCGTGTTCTGGGAGTGCCGGGTTCGAGTCCCGGTTATAGCATAGTTGGTCTTCTGTGTGCTATTTGTGAGATGTGTGACTGTGCCCCCCTGTGTAAAGGGGTTGTGCAGGCAAATGTGATGAGTGTGTAGCTAAGTCGTACTCTTGGCCCTAGTTGGCGCTACTTCAAAAACAAGAGACTCTCCTTTCGGCTTAAATCTGCTACTGTATCAGCAGGGAGCATGTCCATGGCAAGTGCCATAAGCAACAACAACACTTGTATTGACAAAAAGCTTAAGGATGCAAAGATAATTAATTGCAAATTAGTTGTTAATTTTGAAATGAAGCATTTTTCATTTCTTTAAAATCCCATTCGGCAGCAAAAACTTGTAATTAGAAACAAATACTTATTTTTGAAATGGTGCTAAGATTTGGATGCAATAATTGGATATTTTATTGTATGAAAGGGGTCATCAATCGAATTTTATTCTATTTCAAATCAATATATATTTCGCTCATTCATAAGTAAATTCTATTTAATTCATATGAAAAATGCTTACCCTTTAAAATTGTGAAGAATAAGATTTATTTATTTTTCAAAAAAGTAAAATTAAATCAATTCTTCATGCCAATTTTTTAAACTTAAATTTTGCCTTTTCGAACTGTTATTCTAAACTAAGTATAGATGGCAGCACCAAAAACAAAACCGTAGATTTAGATTGGGAATTCAGTAAATTTGAATTAGCATTGCAAATCAGAAGTTGCATCATAAATATTTGATCTGTAAGCTATAAATTTAAAAAAAAAATGTTTTTAAGAGCAAAATTGAGGGTAATAAGATGATTTAAAATAAGTATTAATGCCAATTAAATGAAATTTTTATATCTTTATTCAATGTACATTTCAACACCTATTTCTATATTTAAAACAAAAAATGGAAATCTCAATGATGTCGTCAGAAACAAAATTTCTAGATAAATGAACATA
>JAOUZG010053459.1:5924829-5943424 GCA_026289955.1 Argiope argentata | reverse complement strand
AACGTGTCTGTTGATTTATCGTCAAGTTATCTAAAGATTTTTTATAGGAATTTAGTTCATCATTTATGTTTAAAAACTGCAATAAAGTGTTTGACTAAACATTAATTTCTTAGATTAAAAAAGAAAAGCATGAACAAAATTTGCTTTGAATAAAATACGAAATTTTGATTATATAAATAATTATTTAAGCTCGTTACAATTTGGCAATTTATGGAACAATATAGTAAAATTTTTCATACAAAATACTTGCTATTTATTTTATATTACCAAGTAATGAAAATAGTATGTGGCAACTTTGTAAAAAATTCAACTCATCAATAATAAGGATCAATTTTAAAACATGTGAAGTATATTTAAAAAAAAACTTCACATGTCAGGTAAAAAACACGCAAAACTAAACATGAGAAGTATGTTTCTTTTGAAATTCATTAAATGCCACATATTCAAAAATTTGCCGATTCATTATAATATATATTCAAAATAATTTAATAAAAAATGTTTTTTTTTATAATTTATATATAAAACGAATAAATATTCTTTATTTTCCTACTTTTTAAATAATTTCTTTTATTACAAGACACCTTAAAAATGATACGTTTACTATAAATCCTGACAAAAATGATAAATTAGATTCGTGATCATTTGATTAAGAACAATTAATTCAATTTGTTAAAAAATTTCCAAACATAAAAGTTTTCGTAGCAAAAAGAATGTGTTTCATCTAAAAAATATATGAGATGCAAAATAATAATAATGATAATAAAGCATTTTGAAAAACCAATAAATATCAGAATTATTGAGAAAAAGATTAAAAAATTGTGAAGAAAGATAATATTTCATACAGGCGTATTAAATTCAATCAAATATCAATTCTCTAAGGTTCTGTGATTCGCGGTTTTGTAAACACTGCAAAATGAAAATATACTGAATTCTTTATAATTAGATGATTCCTGCTTTATGAATTCCTTGTAAGATGAAATTTAATAAAAGATTGAAATGAAATCTGCCATGCATATTTCAATGTATCATGTCAGAACATCATTTCTCGAACGGCCAAGCACCACGCGCTCGTGCGAGTTAAATTATATTTTTAACCATTTTAATTGTTTCATCGAATGAGTCACTTTAGTATTGCAAACGATCACAAAAAAAAAACCCTTTGTCGCGCATTTATTGCTTAAAAAATATCACACTTCCTATTTATTTCATTTTATATAATCGCGTGCTCAGAATGACATTTCTCTAGATTTTATTTGCTGTAATCATTAACATATTTTTTTTAAAAAAAAAATTGGAGCTTTTGTAAATGTGAAAGCATCCAGTTATTAAAAGCTGATTTTTTGAGATACTCGAGCAGATAATAAAATTTTTATTTTTCGCCTACGGATTTTTGTTGACGGAACAAACTTTATTCCCAAAACAACATCATGTTCTGACGTGATAAAGAAAGAATCGTCGTTTAAGCAATAAAGTTTTTCTTCCTCTCTAAATTCCATTTATATCATCATCTCTGTTCCAAACAAATGCACTAAAACAAAATAAACGTTTGTATATTGTTAGAACTTCCTATACCGAGAATGTTGACCCCAAATGACAGTTTCAAGATAAATTTCTATAGTACCTTTTTCATTGAAATTCTTCACCATTAATGTGAAAATATTTTAGGAAAATATCAGTTGAAGTATTTCTTTAAATTGTGTGATAACTTTCAAAAATTAAATCTTCCTTTAAATTAATCGTTTATAATTTTTTCATATTTCTTTTTTTTTCAATGTTGAGGCCCCTAATAAAATAATTCCGTTAAAAGAATTGAATAAAAAAAATTAAGTGAAAAAAGTTTAAAAATTCCTGCCTAATGGATTTGCTTAGTATTCCGTTTTTATATTTTCTGTTATACATTAAATAGTTTTCATTGATTTTATGTTAAGAATTTTCTCAAGAATTTGAAGCCGTAGAATGGGTTAATCCATTTGTATTGACTCCTATTGAGAAAATTTAATATATGAAAGTCTACTATGAATAAGTTAATATCCAAAAAAAGTTTAACTGTATTTATCACTGTAATGAAAATACATAGAATTCTTCAAATGTTGTCACATGTTTTTCTTTTGTATTCCTTATAATAAAAAAAAATCAAATTTTGTAGTTTGGAGTTTCTTTATAGAAGAATCTTTTTTCTTGTCTACTTGTAGAAACAATGGACGATTGAAAAGAAAATATTATAGTTATGAATCAAAAAATTGTATTAGAGTAATGTAATATTAATAAGAAAACTTTTTAGCAACAAGCCTAAACTAATAAAGCAAGATAGAATAACATTCAATGACATCCAGTTTTTTTATTATTATTTCAAACTACAATTGAACCGTAATGATCTTCTAAAATTTCCTCTATACGTCCTTGAGTGTCATAACGCTCTATTGCGCTCAACGCCCAAAAAGCAAACCAAAATAATTGCTAAGAAACCATCACGAATTATTGCCACGCCAAAGCAGGACTGATTTTATCGCCAAAGAACTGATTTTATCTTTTTTAACTTTAGTAGGACAAGAAATTTTTCCTCCTCGGTTCATTTTCTTGTTTTGTCTGCTTGTAAAACAATAGTCAGGAATTTTTTGGATGTATTATTCTAAACTTCCGTTATCGAAAAAAATCATAGAAGGTCTGAAAATCCTTGATTTATTAATAGGACAAAAATAAAATGAAAAAGACAAACAAAATACTGAGTATTTGAATGCATCATTATAAATTATAAATGCAAACGATAACATCTGTTTATATTTAAAAAAATATAAACGCTTGGCCAAACGATTATGTTTTAGATCTCAATTTGAAATCAAAAATAAATAAGGAAATAGGATGAAATATGCGATTGATATGGTTTAAGAGGAGTAGAATTAACTAACAAAACGAATTTCCTGAATATAATGTTAAATATGTTAAAATTTACGTAGTATGTCAAAGACTGTTGTCAAAACTGAGAGGGATAATAATGAATATATTTTTGATTAGCATTTTCTAAATCGCCAAATTTAAAACAATACTAAATTAGTTTTTTTTTAGTTTTAACTAAACAAAAAATTGTTAGATTTATTATTACACTTTGACTAATTTTTAAGAATTATTGAAAATGTTCATCGATTCGAAATTCATATTATATCATTCTAAACTGTTGTTTTATTCGTTACTATTTTTTAAAGGTAAAACTTTTATTCATTCAAATGGCAACAAGCTCAAAATTTATTTCTTAAAATTGTTTACGAAAAAAATATTCTGAATACGAAAAATTATTCTAAAAAAATATTTATAGATAGAAAAATATCGTTTGATATACAATCACTAAAGAATTAAATATCTTACTACAATGTCATTCTTTGTCATTTGGGGTAAGTTTGTTTGAATTTCATAATTATTTGTCACTTTTAATCATATCAGTAATTTATTAAGTTCAATGATAATATTATTTATAAAAAATAGCATTTTTTCCCTCACATAACTATTAGTAATAATGAATTACATTGACTAAGATGAATTTTTAATTCAGATTCTTTAATTACTAGATCGAGATGTATTCGTTATAAGATGTTTGAAATAAAATGTTAAATTATGAAGAAATATTAACTGCATTATATACACAAAGAAATTAAATCGAGTTCTACAATTAACATGCTGATTCAATTTTCGTTAATTTAAACTTATAATAATCGAATAATAAAAACATACATAAAATTAGCTAAACACATTTAAATTGTTATATCATTATTGTTTTTATTAACAAATATAAAATAACAATTATATTTTCCCGTTTAATTTTTGCTAGATATAAACGTTTTCTTTATAAACGAAACAAAGAAATTTTCGTCAAAACAATTTATTTGTACGTCATGCGAGAAGAGTAGAATTGAAAAATAAAACGAGTTAGTTTTTTATATCAGTTGCCTCTGTTTTAAAACAAAACAAACTTTATTTCCTGTAATATTCAACACTTTAGTTGTAAAGAAATAAAATCTTGTTATTTAATAAAAAAATTTTTAAATTGGAATGATTTACGATTTCAGTTTAAAAGTTTTAGAGTGGCAGACAATGATTTACAAGGAAGGAAATTCGAGAAATATTATTTAACAAGGAAAATAAACGACAAAAGCACGAACAATTAAGAAAGACGAAAAAACCCTCCATTAAATAATGATTAAGTTATTCTATGGAATCTGATTTCTTAGCATAAAAGATAGTTTATTTATAGTCTAAATGAAAAAGAAAATCATTTCAGCTTAAAGGGTGTGGTTCCATCATAATCACAGGAGTGAAGAAAACCATAAGGCACAGAAAAGCTTATTATTTGCTGTCACTGTTTTGTTCAGCCATAAAAAGAGATTAGAGGAAACATTCAATTCTCGTTTTGCATTTCTGTCTGGTATTGAATATTCTGAAGTTTACTCTGTACTAGTAATTGCAGTGTATTTATAAATAATATATTCCATTCAAGTAACATTTATTATTTATTTCAATTTTAAAACATTTTCAAAAATTTAATTTTGTAGATTTTTTAAAGGAAAATAAATATACTGAAACGAACAAGTCGTTTACTTAACAATAAAAAAAAATTATAAAATTTTTTACCCTAAAAATCTTTTATCAAATTAAAAAAATAAGACTGTTGATTAATACCGTTCACCGTTGATTTATAAGAAACAAATTTTTAAATAAGTAAATATAATTTAATTAAATAACAATCTGCAACTATCATGAACAAAAGTTTCTTTTTAGGTATTTTTGAAAATTCAACAATAATTATTCTTAATCATTTTTATTAGATTGAGCTAAATGCTTTCCTTATGATCAAATTTTATTTATTAGGAAATTTTAAGAACAAAATACGTTTAAACGAACAAAGATATTTTTTCCTATTTCTACTATTAGCTCACGATTCTGTTTAATTTCTTTATGTTTGATGCTTTCAAAATTAAACATTGCTAATTTATTGATTTTTTGGATTCATTTTGAAGTACTTTCGAATTAAAATAATACAGAATAAAGAAAATAAAAGATTTCTCATTTGTATTGCGTTACCCCAATTGGGATAGAAAATTCATGCATTTGTGTTGCCTCAATTGGCGTTGAAAATTCAAAGCTATTGAGTGTATTCTTATTTTATTCTGAGTCGGTTTTGATTTATTTTCAATGAATACGCATTTAATTTTGTTTTGGACAGGTATAATTTCCTACACAATCATTTATATTGATTGTAATTATTTAATAAAAAGTAGCTGAAATAAAAATTCTCTTTGTTGAGCAAAGTAGGAATTGACTTAATTTTTTTATGTCACTTGTTTACTATAGAAGTTAAGTAAATATTCTAAATACGAATCGGATATCAACAAATAAAGCACAAACGATTTCTAAAAATGTTTTTGATAACATTATTTACATTTTCATAATCTTTTTTAATTGAATATAAGGTAATATTTTTAACAATAACGTTCAATAAAATGGGAAAAAATGGTATAGAATAATTTAAAACGGAACTCAATAAAAGAAAAATAGAATAATTGAAATGAACAATAGACGATTAAAAAATTTAATTATTTTAACTCAGTCGTTAATTAACTTCATTTTCACTATAACAACATCTGATGGAGTTGAAAAATACGGAAGCAATCGTCAACTAGTTAAACAAAACCGGTATACTTTTTACAACTAAAAAAGAATTTTATTTTTCCTGCAGGAAGCAACTAAAATGTGCTCTGACATGTGAAACTATTTTAGAATTTCTGTTACAAAAATAAAAGCATGGAAAAACGGAAAAATAGAAAGTGGATTCACTTTTATTATCGACATTCAAAGGATAAGTTTCCCTCTAAAATGTTTAAATTTTTCATCCGTGAATATGGCAATATCCATGATAGTTTTTTAATGGCTTCATGCTGATGCCATTTTATTATAGTGAAAAGTCTCTTTTTTAAAATTATTCTTTAGCTGAACCATTGGAATCTTTTTGTCACTCTTTTTCCGCTCCAGTTTTATTTTTCACTTTCGCTTTTATTGGAATTTCTTTGTATTTTTTATGTACAGATGTTCTTATTTCAATCAAAATATTTGTAAATTGATTGACACGTTTGTGCTGAAATATCATGCGAGCTTTTTGGAATCTCTGTGAAAGTTCTCATCAATATGTTTCGTATGAAATGAATTGGAAACCTAAATACCAAAATCGTTTTTATTTTTCTTTAACGAAAGTTTAACGGCTTTCAATTTGTTTGGAAAAACATGGAGATAATGAACCAGTGGTAGATATTTCCTTTTATAAAATGCTTTCTTTAATTAGGTTGTTAAAGAAAATGAAATAGAACTAGGACTTTTGAAAATAGAAGGAAAAATCTCTAAAAATCAATCAACGCATAAATTGGATTGGAAAAGTCGATTTTTTGCGTTTACTTTAGGAATGAATTTTGGAATTTAAACTATTGTTTTAGAAAACTGATCAGTACATAGCAATTTTTCTTTTTCGGGAATTGGACATTTAAAAACATTGACATAAATTAAAACTATTTTGCTTTTTAAGGATTTTGTTTAAAATTAAATAATTTCAATTTTTTTTGACGAAAATGAGTAATTAGTGCAGGATTTTGTGACAGAATCATGCTGCAAATCTATGCATAAAAAATGATTTATTGTTGATGAGTAAATAAACTGATTTTACCAAAAGTTTTAGAATACTTATTTCGGGAAAAAAATTCGATTTAAACACTAACTAGCAAAAATAGAAATAATCGTGGCTCCTAAAAAAATAGAATTGCTCTTATTGATCTTCAAAAAAACCATAATGATTAGAGAAATTTTGATAGTAAATATAAATTAAAAACTCTTGATAAAAGCTAACATTTTTCCTCGGGAGAATATTTATATTTAAAAAAAAAACTTAATTTCTGACAGTTAAGACAGTTTCTGACTCTTAAAGAATATTATCAGAAGAATTCTTTTTTATTAATATGGTAGACATTTTAAAAATTAAGGAGATAAAAAAAATGAGAAATGAATAAACATAGTAATGAAACAAAGAAATTCGGTCAATACATACGAAATTTGTTTTTTATAAATATTAATATTTTTCCAATGGGGAATTTTTCAATAATAAACAGTTTGATAAATAAACTGATTAGTTCACTCTAATACATATTAATGAACATAAATATTGATAAAATAATTAATAATTTATATAGTGTGTTCAATTGCATTAGATTATTTCGTTGTGAAAATCTTCGGTACTAACGTATCTTATCATCTAACTTTATCGCCAAATTTGAAGTCGTCGCCAATGAGTTGCTAAACCGCCTATTATAGCAATCCGGCAATGGTGTAATCCGTTGATCTCTATCGTCAAATTTAAATCCGTCACCAATGAGTTACTAAACCATTGGCGAAGACGGTAAAATACGTAAGTACCAAAGCTTCTTGCGTAGTAAAAGAATTTATATGATTTTGGTTCATGGCATTGATTTGCACGTAATACTTCAAATGATCGTTGACTTTGATAAATAAAACTTAATTAGATGATTAACAAACAATTAATTCCACAATTATTGCTTAGTCATAATACAAATCCCTTTTATCAGATAAATATCCCATAAAAATATTTTATTTGAGTAGTTAATGTTTCCTAAGATTCCATTTAAGTTATTAATAGACAAATTCAAATCTGTTTTTCGTTTATTAACATAATTCTAGCATTCGCATTAACGCAATGGTGCATTTTATAATTTAAAATTCACCAATACCTACCTTTTATAGATGAAAGATATAATGTAAAAAACATTTTAGTTTTCAAAAAGTGTGATTTAATCAATGTCAACCAAAACTAATATTGATTTCCATTTGACATTATTTTTATCGTACTAAATTCAAACTTCAATGAAAAAAAATGTCAACATTTTTCGTTATCAGTTGGATTTGCTCATTACTAAATCGTTTGTTACATTATAATTGAAATAAAATTATGTTTATAATCTAATAAGTGTCAGGCTAAATAAAAAAGGTAGTTTTCTATTAAAAAAGCATGAATTAGTCAAAGTTCTGTTAAAATAGTATCATGCTTTCTAGTCTAAAGGTTTTAAAAACTTTTAATTCGTTGATGGAAACGATGAAATTTATACGAATATACTCAGTATAAAATTCTTGCCAGTCATGATTTTGATAAAGATATATTATATGCTATTATAATGTAAAATTTCAGTTATTTTTTTAAAAAAAATAATTCACCTTTTTTATCCCCGTTTTTTTTAAATATCAGTTTATAAAAGAATTTTTTTTCTTGCTTAGCTGAAATTGGGATCGGAAAAAAAATGTGGAAAATTTTGTTACATAATAGACAGTGACATCATATAAATTTAAAAGAATATTTTCAATTAAGTCTTCAGTAAAGATTAAATTTATTTTCTTATTGGAAACGAGACTTCAGGTTTTTTAAAAAAAAGCTTTTTTGAACGTGTTTTATAGTCTAGTATAGCTAATAAAAATATAATATAGGTTTTAAAAAAACCTCTTTTCTAGATTATCTATAAATTCAATTTTTGATCTAAAAATATAATACAAAAAGGTTTGTTAGATAATAGACAGCTATTTCTTATAAGCTTAAAAGAACATTTTATATTAGTTTTCTCTATAAATATAAATTTCTCAATGAAAATAAGTCTTCAGAATAAAAAAAATTATTCTGAAAAAAAGCATGTTCCCCATGGGTAATATGCTCCGTTATCGCATTTTTTTTGTTTAAAAATTATTATTAGAATAAGACTGCCAATTAATTTGGATTAAGATATGATCATGGATAATTTATTGTTAAAGAATAAAATATACATCCATAAGAAGCTAAACTTTATGTATTAGTGCATATAATTTTTTAGATAACAATACATAAATCTTGAATCAAAATGAAAAGATTTTGGTTATTTATTAGGAAATTAAGTTAAGTCATCATCGTAACCAAACTTAAAGCCCCTCTTAAGTAAAATTCTAAAAAAATTAGAATGTAAATTAAAAGGAATTAAAAATTATAATTTGGCAAAATATATTCATAACCAATCACACTTGATTCAAATATGACATTTTTTCAAAAGAAAAAGCATATTTCAATTTTAAAGTTATTTTGCAGTTATAGGTTATCGACTTTAGAGAATCATAGCATAGAAAAGAATTTTTTAAAAAAGTTTGATACTAGCTCCGTTTTAAAGCATTTGTTTCTATGTAAAATGATGTGCCATGCCGGGAAATTTCAAACGTCAAAAATCTAGAATTGTTTGTAGTTATGTTAGTGATATCCGTGACCACATTTGGATGTAAAAACTTCAAGAAAATGAAAAAAAAGTTTTTATTTAATTGATTTTACTTTTAGACCATTAATTCAAAAACCTGAATTTTGCGTCTTGTCTTTTAATAGTTAGTTATAAAGTCAAAAATAATTCTTCAATTATAATGAAAAAGTTACAAATTTTATCAGGCTACTAGAGACCTTTAAAATGACTTTTTGCAATGACCTTAGCAATTCGGTATTTTACAGGTATTAAGAGTAACACTATAGGAGATGACACACAAAATTTAAAGTAATATATTTATTTATTTACGAGTTAGGGGGGTTAATATAATATAATGTTATCGATAAATACCCTTAATGAAAAATGTCCCAGACTCTCCAAGTTTGTTCAAAAGCTCTGCGAATTTTATTATTATTTACTCTAACCCTCTTGAAACCAAAGTTGGGTTTAAACTTGAAGTTTAATCAAAATTAACCAATGTAATAATTCAAAACTACTTAATTTTTTTAAAAAAATCAGTTTTAAGTTATTATATTCTTTAATTTTGATATTTTGAACTCCAAGATTAATCCCAACTTTTGTTTCAAAAGGGTTAGAGTCAGTAATGATAAAAATTGCAGAGCTTTTGAACAAACTTGGAGTGTCTGGGACATTTTTCATTAAGGCTATTTATCTGCTAACATTATATTATATTAACCACCCTCCCAACTCATAAATAATTTAATATAATGCTGTAAAATGTTGTGTGTCATCTCCTATAAAGTTGCTCTTAATACCTGTAGAATACCAAATTGCTAAGGTGAAAATTACAAAAAGTCATTTTAAAGGTCTCTGGTCGCCTTAAAATACATTTGCTTTTTTGCCGTTGAATTAAAGATTAATGAAATGCACAATCTTATAAAAATATATGTATTTTATAATCAGTATTACTTTTAACGGTTGCACAATTAAATGAAAACATTAAAACAACCTACTCCAATTAACATAAAAATGGCAATGATAAATAAACAAAAAAATATCGAAGACATTAAGAACATTTGCATTTATAATTTTCAATAAATAAATAAGTAAAAAAAATATTATGTCAATAGAAATCTTTCATTTAGATGTCATACCATTTTTACTAAAATTGAAAATTTTATAATTTCGTTTTGAAAAAGTGCGATTCAAAATGATGTTCTTTTATTTTTAGCAATATGTAATTATCGAATGCATGTATTAAATTTAGAATTAAATTGAATACATTTAATTTAGTAGCATGTGTTCATGCAATACATGAGTAAAATTGTCATTAGGCTATATGAGTTATAACTAAAATCTCAAAAAGAATAGCATTGAATTAAGATATGACGAAAATTGCACTCACTTTCAACTTCATGGCGCGGTGTTATTCAGCAGTGTATAAGCAGGTAATCATGTATTAATCGCCAAACACTTGGACGTTTATGAAAGCGTATCCACTGCGCGAGGGAACTTCGCCAACGTTCGAACACGGCAAGAGCGAAAGTGGAACTAACCTCTCGGTCTGCTTCTGCCATCAATTTGTAGCCACCTGTCCGAAAAAATAAAGGACACGCTTCCTTTGTCTACGTGCCCAATCAGCACACGTTCGCTTTCTTGCAGAACAATGTAAGAGAGGATAATCTGATTGGGAAGTTGTATTGGCACAGTAAATTTTATTAGGGGTGTAGAAAATCTTTTAATCGTTTGGTTGATGACTCAATCAATGAAAAGCACTTGCACGCGCAGGAATTCTGGCTATTTCTGATCGCTGATTTGAATTTTGATTGAAAAAGTTCGATTTATGAAGAAATAATAAATAAATTCGCCTGATAAAATAAATAATAGCTAAAAATTTGACTACTATGAACAAAGGATAAGGCATAATGAAAATCTTTCCATTTAAATACTTGTTGATTAATTCATATTAGTAAATATTAAAATTTAAAATATAAGTCGCATTTAAAGAAAAAAATGAAAAATTTCAAAGTAAACTTCAAGTAAATCTCAAGTTATCATGCAAGAAGACTATTATTGTTAAGTCATTATTTGTCTTAATTAATTTAATTTATTAACCAGTTTAAACCGATTTGAAACAATCAAGAAAATTCTCTCTCTCCCTCTCCCCCTCTCCCCCCTCTCTCTATATATAACATAGCAATAAACACTATCAGAAAAAATCTCTGGTTTGAATCCCTGCCTGAGGGTGAACCTTGAAAAAGTCTTCAGGCCGGATTCATTATACTTCTTTCACTTTTGAGCTTGAATTTTACTTTAAACTTATTGTTTATTACCATGTTAGATTAAATCATTGCCATTTTAGTAGTAGCAGCATTAGCGCTCTCTAAATACAATGTTCTTTTTAATTCTTAATATTTTGGCTCAAAAATTTGATCTTTTTTTTCCATGTTTATCATTGTTATGATAATTATATATACATATAATGACAATTTTTTTAAACTTTCATTTTTAATTTCTCTAGCTGGCAAACAAAGTTTTAGAACTCGAGGGATTTTGAAAAGAAATATTTACGCATACGTAATATTAAAGCAATACTGGTAAAAGCAAGTCAACCTTTTATAAACTTATCTGCTTTCAAAGTAGCATATATAATAGTAATACAATTCTGTTAAAAACATTTTTTGCCCGTAAATTTCGGAGACATCTAAACCTCCTAAACAAAACAACATCATGTTCTCTCATGTTAAAAACGTTATTATGAAAAAATATTGTCTTTACTACTTACTACAGTTACTATTAATAATAATTAAATAAAAAAAACCATTTAGCGCCTTTTAATAATAGTTGGTTAGTATTTGTATGAACCAAGGTTATCAATAATAATATCCGATTAATTGGGTTCACTGAAACTTATACACGAAAGATGTGAGTTAAAGTCTCGTGGGAAAATTTGAGAATAATACTTTGAAGAAGGTCTTTTTAAGCTGTCATTAGAAGAATAGAAAATCTTTTAATCGGTTGTTTGATTATTCAATGAATTGAAAGTGTTTACACTTGCTGAATTTGATTATTTTTAAATGCTGATTTTGTTTTAGTAATAATCAAAATAATTACGTTTAGTTTGGCGGGAAATCAATTATGACTAGTTTGAGTTAAATGTGAGATATAACCATAAAGTTTTGTATTTGAACATTCAATGGAAAAGCCAAAAGAAAGTATTAGATTTTTTAATCATATGTGAAGCATAGAAGCTCAAACAACCTAAGAAATAATATATTATTTACAGTTTTTTTTTCCTATTTTTGATTATTGTGAGTACCAATGCTTTATAAGGGAGTGTAAAATTATGCACCATCCATTATTTTTCAGAGTAAGTTTTATAATCAGCAATAATATTAAAGTTAGTTAAAAAAAAACCCTGATAAAATATTACCTTATATTTTATAATACAATTAAACTAAATTATTTTAAATCAATCATAAATTATTGATCCATTTTAATTACTTTACTTAGTTTCTCTTGATGTGTTTGATTTTATTTCTCTATCAACAGGGTCAGAGAGGGTAAAGGTTTAAATGAAAAAGCTAAGAATTCAAAGGGAATCAATTTTGATTAGCGATATGTAGAAAATGTAGCAATCATTTTCAAAGATATTAAAATGTACCATCAAACCTTGTTTGTCGTATAATGAGCAAAACAACAAATAAACAATTGATTCGCTTAATGAATAATTTTTTTTGTTATGCGAGGGGTGAGGAAGCACTATGACGTCATTTACTGGACTGGTTTATAACAGTCTCATTGATGATAACTCTTATATCAAAATTTTGACCGAAATAAATATTTTTCATAGCTTGTTATTGATAAGAAATACATAATTATTTCACGACAGTTGATGAATTTCTTTTCAGTAATAATTATAGTAGAAGAGAGAGAAAAAAAAAGAATATATTGAGCTCTTTTTAAAAGTCTCAATGGACAGTGTTGGAATGCGGCTGTGAGATACAAATTGCATTTTAAAACTCTTAATTGATACCAGATCAAACTAATCAAGATTCAAGACACGAAAGAATTAGAAAAAGAAGTAATGACAAGCTTAGGCCAGAAAGCAACTGTGTTCAATCAACAAGAAACACGGTTGCCACTGAAGTGAAACGACCCTCATCTTTTTATTTGCTCAATTTCTTTTTAAGCCTATGACTATTTTTCTTTCTTACTATTTATCATCATTACAGGCATTTAAAGTAAAGCTGCCAATGCGCTACTGAAGATTCGTTAAGGCAAAATATGAATTTATTAATGATAATTATTTACAATTTCCCTATAAATGAAGAGAGATGTAAACGAAGCCAAATTGGCAACAGAGTATTAGATTATTAGTATATTGCGAATGAAATCAATTGCAACCCTTCTATCAATTCTAATTAATATTGAATTAATATTTTATTTCTATCTCTACTATAATAAAGGAAAATAAGCTTCTATAAGTTGGTTTTATGCAGACCGTCTGACCTGTACTGAAAACTATGGTACTTACGTATTATATCGTCTTCGCCAACTATCTCCAACGGTTTAGTAACTCATTCTCGATGGATTTAAATTTGGCGATAAAGATAAACGGATTTCACCATCCATAATTGGCGGTTTCGCAACTCATTAGCAACGACTTCAAATTTTGCGATAAAGTTGGACGGTATAACAAGTAAGTACCAAAAATGTAACTTAAGTTTTCGGGAAATTCGATTTACAACCAGGACCAGACTTAATTGGGCCAGGGGTTAAAAAAAAAATTCTTTGGGGTCCCTTCTGCCTCAGTAATGAAGAACATTAATTAAAGAAGGAAATGTAAAATAAAATTTATATTTTATTTGGGAATCTCCACTTAAGTGGAAACCCGGGTGAATTGCCCCGTATGCACCTGCCTTAGTCAAGCTCTGATTACGTATTATACCGTTTTCGCCAACGATCGCCAATGGTTTAGTAACTCATTGGCGACGGATTTAAATTTGGCAATAAAGATTAACGGATGACACTATTGCCGGATTGCCATAATTGTCGGTTTCGCAACTCATTAGCGACGACTTCAAATTTGGCGATAAAGTTGGACGGTATAATAAGTAAGTACCGAAAAACGAAACTTAATTTTTCGAGAAATTCGATTTAAAACAAGGGTCCGACTTAGTTTAATTGGGGACCGGGGAAAAAACTTCTTTGGAGCCCTTTCTGCTTCACTATCTTTTTAAGCCGATAACTATTTTTCTTTCTCACTATTTATCATCATTACAGTAAAGCCACCAATGCGTTAGTGAGGATTCGTTAAGGCAAGATATGAATTTATTAATGATAATTATTTACAATTTCCCTATAAGTGAAGAGAGATGTAAATGAAGCCGAAATCGGTAACAGAACATTAGATGAATATATTACGAATGAAAACAGTTGTAACAATTTATATCAATTCTAATTAATAATGAATTAATATTTTATTTCTATCTCTACTATAATAAAGAAAAATAAGCTTACATATGTTGGTTTTATGCAGAGCGTCTGACTTATACTGAAAACTATGGTACTTGCGTATTATACCGTCTTCACCAACGGTTTAGTAACTTTTTGGCGACGGATTTAAATTTGGTGATAAAGATCAACAGATTTCACCATTGTCATATTGCAATAATTGGTGGTTTAGCAACTCATTGGTGAATACTTCAAATTTGGCGATAAAGTTGAACGGTATAATACGTAAGTACCAAAACTATTACTGAAGATTCATTAAAACAAAAGATGAATTTATTAATGATAATTATTCACAATTTCCCTATAAGTGAAGAGAGATGTAAATGAAGCCGAAATCGGTAACATAATATTAGTTGAAGTTTTCTGAATAGTTTGAGAATGAGATCAATTGTAACAATTTATGTTAATTCAAATTAATAATGAAGATATTCTATTTCTATTTCTACAATAAATGAGAAAAATACGGCATGTATTAACGTTTTATATGACAAATCGTTTGATACAAAAGTAACAAATTTTACACATATATACTTCGAGAATATATAAACCATGATGGAATCTTTATAAAAATTAAACTGAAAATTACAATAAGTTAAAAATTAAGTGAGAGTTCAGTTTTATTTAAATTCAGTTTAGCCTTCTAAAATATTCTTGAGCAAAATCAATTTTCACATGGGTTTTAAAATTTAATTTAAAAAAATATCAATTTTATTATTGTGCAAATTCCACCAGAATTTTGGAAAAATATTTTTTTTCTGCGTAAATTTCAACAATAGATTTCATTCTTGAACTGAAATTTTAATCCTTTTCATTGTTTCGTCAAAACAATTTCGAATATTTAATTGCATGATTTCTTTCCATTGTTGGCAGATAAGGAAGAAGAGATTTTGTTTTGCATACGTGTGGTTTACAAGAGGTAGAACAAAGTGAGATTACAGAACCATGATAAGTATAACATTAAAGGTTAAAAAGTATTTTTTTTATTGTTTTAGATCAGGCAAACTATAATTTGCAATCTAAATTGGTTATTACTTTTTACATATAAGTTTATTTATCGTACAAGAATTTTTTATGCATTTTTTATGTAAATATTGCATTTTATTCATTTTTCGATTGGTAATTAACGAGTCACATGAAATCTTTTGTTTGCTTTATCAGTATTGTTTTGAGATATTTGATGTAAGTTATTTATAACATCGTAGTGAGTATTTATATTGTACTTATTGTTGAAATAGTGACAAAAAGAAAAAAAAACGAGAAGTAAAGCCTAATTGAATACATTTAAAGCAATATTATTTGTTTATGCTACTTTTAGACAACGTTTGTGGCAACACTAATGACTAGCGTTCCGGTTTGTTTATGTTTTTCGAGTACCGGACATTTTTCGTCTCTGGGTTAACGATCGTCTGAATGCCTAAACAATACATATGCTTTCCATGCATTTTTTTAAATTAGTTACGAGGCGTTCAGCGATATCAGATGAAGACAAAAATGTGAAGAAAAGACTAAGAATTGTTGATAATTTTTTTAAAAAAGCTGCTGTTTGCGACAAAATATGAGAAATTGATTAAATATTTAGGTGTTGGTTATCGAACTTTATTAACAAATATCGAAAAAGTAATTTAAAACAATGTTATTCTATAATATTGCTTTTATTATTAACAAATATCAGAATATGAGTTAAAAATTAATAGAATAAAGCCTCAAATTCATGGGAAACAACTTGGTGACATATCGCTTTTGAGGCATCAATTTTTCGCTTTTAGAGTTATTACAAAATAATGCGGAAGGTTGTGACATTCTGCAATTTTTCACCAACTAAAGTTACAACTTCATTTCCAAATTATTCATTCCCTGAATTCTTACGAATTGTGTTAATTAATTTAAGTCATTAACCAATTTAAAACGGTTTAAAACAATTCACGAGACTATCAGAGTACAAATGCGTCAATATTTAGGAAAACGTTGCTTTTTTTTTCATCGCAAATTTAGTTGAGCTCCAAATTTTGTTTGCCTGCTAGAAAAAAATGAAAGTTTAAAAGAATTATCATTATATTTCTCTCTCTCCCTCTCTCTCTTTATATCTATCTATCTATCTATCTATCTATCTATCTATCTATCTATCTATCTATCTATATATATATATATATATATATATAAGAAATGCGATATTTTTTCAAACAACAAATGCGAGACAAAGTTTTTCGGATCGTTTGCAGTACTAAAGTGACTCATTCAATGAAACCATGAAAATGAATAAAAATATAAATTTAACTCGCACGAGCACGTGGTGCTTGGCCGTTCGAGAAATAATTCTCTGACATGATACACTGAAATATGCATAGCAGATTTCCTTTTAATCTTTTTGTTTTTTAATTTATTTTTTAATTGATTAATTTTTTTTGAATTTGAAATAATTTCTAGCTTAATATCAATTTTCGAAAATTATTTTAAAATTGATACATATTAATTCTGATATCATTTAAAAAGGCTTAAAAATAAAATATATATATATAATTTTTTTTAAAATTTTTTAATTAAAACATTAAGGACCTAGCCATTTCACACGCCAACCCGATGTTATCCTAGATTGTACCAGATGCTCGTTAGCTCCAGTTGACAATTTTTTAAACTCTACTGTTTAAATTCGCCATTCGCATTCAAAGATGGAAGCTTAATCTTTCCATGAGAGAAAAGGAATGATTACAAACAATATTGTTTTAAACTCATTTCCCAATATTTGTCAATAAAAACAAGATTAACGAATAATATTGTTTTAAAAGAATTTTTTTATTTCATTTCATATCATCACGTGCTCAAAACGACATTTTTCTAGGTTTTATTTGCTGTAGTCAGTAATTTATTTTTTCTTAATCAGAGCT
This sequence comes from Argiope argentata, assembly GCA_026289955.1. Classification (NCBI taxonomy): domain Eukaryota; kingdom Metazoa; phylum Arthropoda; class Arachnida; order Araneae; family Araneidae; genus Argiope; species Argiope argentata. The sequence goes on along the minus strand of JAOUZG010053459.1, from coordinate 5,925,756 downwards.
TTTGTAAATGTGATGGCATCACGTTATTAAAAGCTGATTTTTTGAGATGCTCGTGCAGATAATAAAACTTTTATTTTTCGCCTACGAATTTTTGATCATTCCCAAAATAATATCATGTTCTGACAGGATAATAAAAATAAAACACAAAAACTTTTGAAAAAATCCATAAAATTTGAAAAAGGATTCATTAGCTCAATTCACAATTTAAAAAGAGAGAAAACAGAAAAATACCAAGTTTGGACACAGATAGCTTATTTACAACTTATTTAAAATAATGATTGATGAAAAAGAGTTAGGTTTAAATCTGATAAGAGAGTATGTAAATTGAAAATACTTGCCTCACAAGTATTGATAAGCATGAAAAAACATAATAATTCGGTTGTTTACGGATAAAATTTTGAATCCAAGAATTGTTTTTTTTATGGTAGACGTAATTGGAAAATAGGAATGTAATTATAAAAGATCTACTTGAATACTTCTTATTGTTTTCGTTTGAAGAGATTTTAGTGATATAGATTTCTTATGTATTTCCCAATATAATAACTTTGAGTAACAGCTGGGAATAATAGCTTTCAGCTGTAAATATTGTTATTCACATCTGAAAAATTTCAAATTCTTAAGCCACCAGGGGCCTTTAAAATGACTTTTTGCCATTTTCCCTCAGCAATTTTACTGACATTAAGAGTAACACTATGGAGATGACACAGAAAATTGTAAAGCATTACATTAATTTATTTATGAGTTTGTGGGGTTAATATAATATAATATTAGGGATAAATAACTTTAATGAAAAATGTTCCAAACGCTCCAGATTTGTTCGAAAGCACTCCAATTTTTATTATTGCTTTCTCTAACCCTTTTGAAACAAAAGTTGGGATTAGTCTTGAAGTTTGAGTTCGAAATATCAAAATTAACTAATGCAATAAC
>JAOUZG010053459.1:5908482-5924429 GCA_026289955.1 Argiope argentata | reverse complement strand
CCTGCGAATCAGCTGGTCGCCATAAGCGGTTAGTTATTTAAATCGAACTTTATTTCAGTTCGGTGTTGAAACTTGTTATTAGTATAATAGATTGAAACATTAAACAGAAAGTAGTCTACAATATTACTCAGACCGTGTTGCCATTCATGTATGAGAAACTCAATTACAATTTTATTCTTACGATTTAGAAATCTTAGTTTTCATTCTTAATCAATACAATTTTTAAATTTTCACCTCATTAAATCCAAATAAATTCTTAAAGAATAATTCTAAACAAATACAGGCATAATAAAAAATAATAATAAACCAAATACAAATTCGTATTCTAAAGAGCAAAAGATTATGACTGAAAAACACGATCTCCGAAATTCTTGCGAATAGTAGGTAAATTTGTAAGGGTAGTAGGATAAACAGGGTTAGCAAGAAATAAGTTACTTACTTCAGAGGGCTCTAAAATGCATTCTATTGGTCCAAATAAGACAAAATTTGAACTTCAGATTACTGAGGTGATGCACTTTGCATTTATTAATTAAAAAAAATAATATAACAAAAATTCACCAATAGATGGCGTTGTGATAAAAATGACATTTATTAGCATATATTGAAAATGTGGAACATAATTTGTGTTACAGCGCGTATATATTGTTATTTTTCTTCGGTTGAATAGAAGGTGAACTCTGCTGGAACATTAGTTTCTTCTATGTTTGTCTTGCTACTGTACAAGAAAAAGCACGATTTATTAGTGAAATGGTTCTACCAGAACAAACAAAATTCACTTTTGCAGCTCTAAAGGAATTTCGTCGTATGAGGCAGATACGAAGAGGTCCGATAGCTCCAAGTACCCTATGCAAGATGATGCAGAAATACGAAAAAAAACAAAAACAAAAAACAAAAAAAAAAAAACTGGGCAAAAAAAAAACTGGCACTTTTTCAGCTAAAGGGCGAAAACGCACGCATTCCACATCGAAAAATGTAAAGCCAGTATTCAGTCGCCGCATAATGCTGTGAGTTTGCCAGTTGTTTCCCATGTTCTGGATATGCCATATTCAGCAGAGTTTCCATTCTTATCCACTGAAATCAACTCTGTACACCTGTTTCAGAATGGAGATTTAGACCAGTAAAACTTTTGCATTTCAGTTCCTTAATAAAATGGTAGTTGACACAACTTGACCCTAGAACATTCTGTGCAGTGATGAGGACCACTATTGCCTCGATGGACAAGTGAACACTATAACTGTCGAATTTAGGCAGAGAAAAACCCTCACGCTATCCACAAACCACCTTTGCATCCTGAAAACGTGACAATATGGTGTGGTTTTATAGCTATCTTTACCTAACAGCTACCTTATCTTATTTCTTTGGAGAGATAACTTTAAATTGAATCCAAACCTGCTCCGTCTTGATTTCTGGAGAGGTTTTGTAATCTCAACTTTTACACAGAATGGATACTTTCAACACATCATTTTCATTCTAGATTTCACTACATCATATTGATCGTCGTGTAAAGCTATAGTTAATGCAACATTTCGCAGAAGCAAAAATTATCAGTCATCATTTCTCTATAGCATGATTTCCTAACTCTCCGGATCTACCCCTTACGACTTTTGGTTCTGAGGTTTTTAGAAGAACAATATCTATCGCCTAAGACCATCATCTCTACTAGATCCACAGGACAACATTCGGCGCCATATTCTAAATATTCTGACAGACTCACTCCTTTCGTCTATTGAAAATATGATTCTCCGATTATTGCATATTGTTGAAAATAAAGAATAATGGGTACTTATGTATTATACCGTCTTCGCCAAAGATCTCCAACGGTTTAGTGACTCATTGGTGACGAATTAGATTAGATTACTGTTTTGGAAATATTGGGGCTACGCAAGGTGGGTGTTGTTCTGTTAATAACGCACGTCCACACTTTTCCAGGGTCACACACGGAATAACCAAATTCAAGTGAGAGCAGCTCGACCATCCATTCTACAACCCGGACATGTCACCCTGCGATATTCAAGTGTTTGGGCTCCCGAAAAACATCTGAAAGAAAAGCGCTTCAACTCAGATGGCTAAGTCAAGAACACCCTGAAAGACTGGTTCTCATAACGGCAACAGGAATTCTGGGAACAAGGAATCCTGGTACTTACATATTAGACTGTCTTCACCAACGGTTTAGTAATCCATTGGCGACGGATTTAAATTTGGCTGTAAAGATCAATGGATTACACTATTGCCGGATTGTCATAGTTGGTGGTTTAGCAACTCATTGGCGACGACTTCAAATTTGGCGATAAAGTTGGACGGTCTAATACGTAAGTACCGGAAAACATATTGAACAATTTTAATTTTACTTTATTTAGTAATTATAAATAATATAAAATGGTTTTATGTATGTTACAATGCCACCTAACGGTAAATTTTTGTACTAATTTTTTTTTATTTAATCAATGTAAAACGCTATATCTCAATAATTTGTACTTAAAATTTTATCTCATTTGGAGGAATAGAATGTATTTTAGAATCCTCTGAAATGGGTAACATTTCTTACTAACCCTTCATTTAAGAAAGGTCTTTATACGAAGCAGTATCAATATCTTACACATCTCATTTAAAATCTGAAAACCTTTAATAAAATTATTGTTCTTAATAGAACAATTTGTAAAGAACTAAAATACGAATAAAGTATTGATATTTTCTCTTTCTAATCTTCACTACTTTAAGAGATGTGTTTTTCCTCCAAAAAGTACTTTTTTAATATGAGATTGTCATTTGTTTTTGCTTAGTCAATTTGTTCTCTGATTTCTAATCATTATTTTGAATCTCTCTGCAAATGAAAAGAAGTGTACAATGAAATGGAGCAACTCGTAAATAAATTTGAAATGAAAAATAGTTTAAAACTATAGGAAATGTGTTTCGTTGTGTTTTAGTATACATAAATAAATTTTGTCTCCATGTTTTCTAACAATGAACGATTCAGATTAAAAATAATGAAATGATTCAAAAAATAAACGTAATATTTAATGAGCCTTATCTCCGAAATAGATATTATTATGTTATTATTTTGCATTGGAAAACACAAACCTAGATTTTGTAGTTTATTAAAGATAATGGGGATGTTTTAGATCTTACATATATTTTTTTGAACAAAAAAATATGTTTAAATGACCCAGATTTAAAAAATAATAATAACAGTTTATATTTCGGAGGTCCAAAATCTCAATTACCAATGATATTTAAATACAAGTGTGGTTAAAATTATAGTCCCTCTTTGAAATGGTCATAAAAGTAAAATTACTGGTAAAAGTAAAACTTCGTAACAGTTTAAAATAAAGGTCATGAAAATTTCAGACACTCACGACAGGTGTGAAATGGCGCTGATTGCAATATTTGTAAGCAAAATTTGACGTGAAGATATCAATTTAAAATGTGTTATATCGTTTAGGAAATGTTTTTCTTTTTCTCATGTTTTACTTTTATAATGGAAAGATGGATGCAGTTGTTTCTGAGGGCATGAACCCCTGAGCACCCGAGGGCAGAAGTCTGACTTCTAGCTCACACACGTCACAAACCCTTTTTACGGGGCGGACTTCATTCATGCATTTCATTCATTCATCCACAGATCGTAATTTAGATCTGGAGCAGAGAACGATCACCTCTGACACAGTACCCCGAATGGTATTACTCTCGACATGGAGGACTTTAACGTGAGTCAGCCACCATATACCACGCACACGGGGAGTCTTCGGTAGGTGAGGTTCGAACCTTCAACCTAAGGAATACGAGTCCAATTCTCTACCAGCCAGGCAATCAAGGCCTAGAAAAAGACATACATATTAGCTCGATCCAGCAAAAGAGCTGCATTCAAGGCAAAAATCTATTTTTCATAATTATCATGCACCAATGGCATGCTAGATATTTGTGACCCTAACCGAAATTCGCAATTTTAAGCGCAGAAAGAGGAATAAGAACATTTATTGGAGAGTACCTGAGAAAGTTACGGTTCGGGTCATTCCCATTGGTTCGCAAATGGCATCTTTCAAGGGATGTAGGTATTACCACATAATGGGTAGCTCTACTCGCAGCTGTTTTCATAGTAATGATAGGGAGGATCAATTTGAAAAGTGGGAGGCACTGAAAGAGAATTTTAATATAATTGTCCCCAAATCAAATCGTGTCTTAAAATGAGAACTAAGAGAAGAAATAATGTTACAATAGTTTGACAGGTGGTATGCGTTCATAAAAGGAAGAGTAACTTATGACATTACTATTCCTAATCCAGAAACAAAAATAAGAAGATACTATCCACTGGTAATCCAAATTGAATCAGGACATGGGAGATTCCCTGCATATTTCTAAAGATTTTTAAAAATGCAGGAAAATAAATGCATCTCTGGAGGAGTCGGTATTGTTCACCATTATTCTGATTTAGTTTAGTTATATTAGCGTCCCATTTTATAGCAACACAAGGCTATTTTGAGACGGATCTCGTAATCTTGAACCGCGCTCAGACGAAGAGGACGACAACTGAGCAAGCACCCCTCTCTCCACACCACACCAGTGGGAAGACGTTTAGCCTTGATGAATTTAACGTACAGCAAACCTCCTTACAAGACGGTTCTTCGGTGGAATCGGGTCTTGAATCTGAAACCCTAAGACTTACACGCTGATACCATATCATAAGGCAACCGCAGCCTGTTTACCCTTCTAAACATGTTTCGTTTACCCTGTTAAAGGAATTCAACGAAATATGGGAACCATGAAAAAAATTGAAAATGGTAAATAATCGCTTAAGTGCAGTGCTAATGGTGTCAGAAAATCTTAAAACACCGAAAGACATGGCATTGGAAATTGACAATTTATTGCCAAAAATCTAAATATGTTTGCCTTTTTTCTGTTGTGGAAGCACATTTGGGGAAATATACAAAACTTTGAGAAGCTTTTCTCAAAATGTTGATCTGCTGCTCTTAAAACAGGATGACAAATGTAGGAAAAAATCAGGAGGATGCTTAGATGTTGATCATTTTGTAGCTGAGCGCCAACCGCGCCAAGAGGATGCCAATTAGGAGAATTTGCCAGTAATATGGATGGATCACGATAAAGAGAGCAGTAGGCCATAACGAATCCTGCCAGTGGTGGCGACAGAGCCTGACTAAGGCAGGGTCATACGGGACATTTGTCCAGGGCCCAAATGAAATAGTTTATTTTAAATTTCCTTCTTTAATTATTTCTTTTTAAAAAATATATAAATACGTACTGACTTTTAGTTTATGAGATTTAGGGTTTCCTCTAATAGACAGATCCTTGAGATAGTTGGAGAAAAGCATTCGATATAAATCAAGCCTTAACATTTTGACGGACTGCATTTTAAATTCAATAGTTAAATGTGATACTTCGAGTTAAGATTAATAGTTTTTTTTTAGTTTTAACTTTTTTTAACATAATTTTGATTGTTCGCATCATTTTTATCATCTGCTCTTTATAATATAACTCTGAAGGTTTGTTATCATTATCAACATATGCTCTATATAATATAATTCTCATTGTCCGTTATAATTTTTAACGTTTTTTATAATATAATTCTGATTTTCGCTATCTTTATTATCATCTGCTATTTATAATACAACTTTTATTGTTCGTCATCATTATTACCATTTAACTCATTCGTCATCATTATTACCATTTAACCATCATTATTACCATTTTAGAATTATATTATAAAGAGAAGTTAATAATTATAGTTTGTTATAATTATTAACTTCTCTTTATAATATAATTCTGATTGTTCGTTATCGTTATTACCATCCGTGTTTTTATAATATAATTCTGATTTTCTTTATCTTTATTTAATCTGCTATCTATATTCTAACTTTAATTGTTCATTATCATTATTATCATCCGCGTTTTATAATATAACTCTGAGGGCTCGTTATCATTATTAAAATCTACTCTTTGTAATATAATTCTGATTGTCCGCTATAATGTTTCACGTTTTTTATAATATAACTCTGATTTTCATTATCTTTATTATCATCTGCTCTTAATAAAACAATTTTGATTGTTTTTCATCTTTATTAACATCTGCTCTTTATAATATAACTCCGATGGTTCGTCATAATTATTAATTTCTTCTCTTTATAATATAATTTTGATTGTTCGTTATCATTATTACCATCTGCGTTTTTATAATATAACTCTGATTTTCTTTATCTTTATCTAATCTGCTATCTATAATCTACTCTGATTGTTCATTATCATTACTATCATCTGCGTTTTATAATATAACTCTGAGGGCTCATTATCATTATTAAAATCTGCACTTAATAATACGAATTTGATTGTTCGTCATCATTATTATCATCCGATCTTTATAATACAACTTTCATTGTTCATCATCATTATTATCATCTGCACTTAATAATACGAATCTGATTGTTCGTCATCATTATTATCATCTGCTCTTTATAACATAACTCTGATGGTTCGTTATAATTATTAACTCCTTTTCTTTATATTATAATGTTGGCTATTCGTTATCATTATTAACATCATATTATATTTTCTGCTATCGTGGAAGGTTTTTAAATATCAGGAAGAAATATTGAAGTCAAATGATTTAGATTTTTCCTTATGTGTGATCTTCTAAGAATTTGATAGCGTTGGAGTTAAAACGGAGTATTCGAGGTAGAATTAAGATTCAGCCATGGGCGGATGAGTTACAAGCGCGATTACATAAGTCAATTCAACCGAAAAATTTCCTCATTGTTCGGCCGTTTTTTTTGAAGAGAGAGAAAAAAAGAACTTCCGTTTTTCTACAGCTTTGATTATTAAGTGGAAGCAAGATTATTCAGTTCATAATAAATGTAACTTCCGTGTAATCCATGCAGCTTCTTTGTTTTACTTTTAATAACACGTAAAAAATGAGCAGCCACAATTTGAAGATGTTTAATTTAATTTTATTCATCTTTAATTTCTCCTTATTGATTTGTTATCGAATTGTGATAATGTTTAAATTTAAATTTATACTCATTTAAGATTTAAGAAAAGCAGATGTGAACAATATTCATTGCATCAAAAAAAATTATTTTCTTGCCTACTTTTATTATAAATAATATTGGAGTTTCAATTACACTCTCAAGATTTATTTCTAAATTATAAATTTTTTATTTTTTGAAGGGAAAATTGTTAAATCAATACGAGTGGGAAGAAAATTCTAATTTTTCTAATTTTGAAGCGCGCTTTCATTAGGCTTTGGTTAGATTGCGTATTTTTTGCGTATTTTGTGACTAAATTACAATCGATTGGTAATTTGTAGTCGATCTAAAATTGCGTATTAGATTGCGTATTTTGTGACTAAAAAACAGAAATCTAGGAATATGAAAATGAAATTTTACTTAATGAAAGTAAAACGAAATATATGTCCGAACGAAAAAATTTTTAAAAAGTAGCTTCATTTTTTTGGATATAAATATAGTTATTTTTAGAAAATTAAAAAAAATACACACACACATTTGGGAATACTCTAAAAATTCCTTGTTATTTGTTTTTTTAAAAAAAATATTTGCTATTAATTAGTAATCGATAGCAAGTCGATATTGATTTTAATTTTGCTGTAATCTCTTACTATTTGACCGCAATAAGTAAAAGAAGCATAATAGTTATAAATTAAAAGAAATGATGGAAAATTTTCCATATGTATTTCTATATATCAAACTTTCTATTTATCGATTTTTTCCCAAAGACCCTTCAAGTTCAAGTTGAAACGACAGATATAGAGAAAATTTCACTAATAGATTTCACACACATATACATTTTTAAAATGTATGTGTGTTCTGCTATTTATAAATTTTATTTAATTCATTTTTAGGCAGCGTCTCAAAATCATACTCTTCAATTCTGGAATATAGTTAATTGAAGTTCAGCAAATCTTGTAACTTGACACAAACATGTATTACTTCGGAATTACAGGGTTAATGGGAATGTAACGATTATTGATATCATTTAAATCTTTTGAGAAATGAAAAAAGAAATCGAATTGTACATTATTTTGCTTTGGAAAATTTAAAAAAGTATCTTGAATTTACAATTGGCAGCGTGCCTTTTTAAACTTCACGCATGACTAAGAAAAGTACTTATGAATAACAAAACAATAAAACTTCAGAATACTTACGCTAGAATTTTATAATCTTATGACATTTATCCAAATCTAGTTTGCTTAAAGTCTGCTATTAAATCTGTCAGGTCGTTAACTTCCATAGCTTTAAACTGGATTTCCATTGTTAAAAGCACTTCAAATTTGTCAAATCTTTCCTAAATGTCGGAAATCGAAATTATTTTGTCCTCTTTATGACAGTTTTTCGAGCTTTCATGGAAAACAGGAGCAGATGTTTTTTCGCCTTTTTGCGATACTGAGAGTTAAGTGATATTCAATTCGCTCATCGGAAACCAGTTTCCGACAAGAAAATCGTTTGGTCGACAATTTCATAATTGAATCGTTTGATTCAATATTTTTCTTCCATTAAAATAAAAAAATGAAAAAAATGAAGAAATGTCGAGAATTCATTATTTCCTCTACTTAATAAACAAGCTTCAGTTCAACGTAAAATAATAGAAATCTGAAGCATATTTATGAATTTAAACTTATTTTCAGAACACATTATTTTCCTGATTGTCATAATTATTGTAATTTTGATGTTTCTTAAAATTGTCACTTTGAAAAATTATAGGGTTTAGAAAAAACTCTAAAATAATTTTCAGGCTGATTAACTTTAAACACATCTCACTATTGTTGTTTGTATAAATTGATGTTAAATGATAAAAGCTAAAATTTTTTCTGTGCGATATACTTGATTTAGAACTCTATTCACAAATTTGTACATCAAGTTATTGAAATATTTGCTTAATTTTTCAATTTTATTCTCTTTTAAAATATTTTTTTTATTTAACTTGAATTGTTTCATTTACAAAATCGATCTTTTATTCTCTTCCAATGTATTGGGTTGGAAGTTTCAAATTCTGAAAAGTGATATATTCCCGACATATTTTATTAATTTAATGCGCTGTACTTTTAATGTTTGTAAAACTTAAATATCAGGTAATCTAATAATTTCTTTAATTTTTTAAATCATAAAATTAAGTAGTGAATCTGGGAAAGAATGTATTTCTTCAAATTTTAATTTTTTAAAAAAGAAGTATTATAAATTAAAGATTTAAAAAAGAAAAGGATTAAAGCAACTAAAATTATACATTTTAATCATAAAAATTTACTTTATGATGACCAATTTTATTAAATTTATTTCTTAATTTTAAGGATTTTATATATTGGTAGGGTTAATTGAATCATGAAGGGATAAAATTCAATTGCACTACAAATTTTGAAATCTTTATTACCTGCATGACTATTAAAAAAGAACGAAATTTCAAAAAAATGAAACAGAACATCATTACTGTGGCATTAACATTTAGCTGTCAAAATTAGATAACAAAATATACGTTATAATAAACCGATACTGGTAAAAGCAGATCAGTCTTTTAAAAATACATCTGCTTTCAAAGAAGCATACGTAATAATGATGCAATACTGTAAAAAGCAGGTGAAAATACTTTTTGCCCGTAAATTTCGGATACATCAAAAACTTCTCACCAAAACAACATCATCTTCTTACATGATAATCTTTTGAAAAAGATAGCATGTTCTCGCATTAAACTTTCCCTTGATAATTAATCCTTTGTCAGTAATTTATCTTTAATGTATGTAAATTAGGTATATATTCTTTTTCATTTTTCATGTCCCTAATTGATTATTAGTAATTAAAATTAAGTTCTAAAGAAAAATAAATACTTAAAAGCAACCCTTAATGCAAATATTTAGTTAACAATCAGAGAAAAAAAAAACAGTTTATATTTTCATGCAATATTGATTTTCTAAGTGAAATCCCTCCTTCATTGAATTTAAGCCGATTTCTTCCCGATTTAAGAAGAATTAAGTTTAGTCACACTTCTAGCTGCTGAGTTACTTAGAAAATAACATTTTCCGGTTCATAAAATATGAGACCTATTCGTAACTGGAATTCGTTATAAGGTATCCGCCTAAGTGAAAAACCCATTTTTTGGCTAAAACTCATAATTTCTTTAAATGTTTCTTCAAAAAGCCTGTTATTTTACTTTCTCAAAAACGTTTTTGTTTTATGCTTACGATAATTATAAATGAAATGAAAAATATTTTAAAGAGTTTAAAAGCTGAAAAGGGAACTGTAAACAATACCAAAACATAAGTTTTTTTTTTCATAATTTTTATTTAGAAAGTCTCTGAAATTTACGGGCAAAAAATAAAGATTACGTGCTCTCGGAAATCATCTGTCGAAGAATTATTTTACCTGCTTTTACCAGTATTGCATTATTATTATTATTATATGCTTCTTTGAAAGCAGATGCGTTTTTAAAAGGCCCATGAAGAACTATGATATCGTAGCTGTTATTTCATATCTATATATATTCTGAAGGGATTAGAGATCGATAAAGTCTCTCTAATTGTTTCAAACCAGTTTAAACTAGCTAATGACTTAATTAAAGAACTAAGACAAATAATGGCTTAAAAATAATAATATTCTCATATGATAACGAAATTTGTGATTCAAGATTTCATTTTTATTTATTTATTTTGAGTTTAAAAAAAAATTATTGTCTTAACCTATGCCACTTTCCTTACTACATACTAAGTATTATTTTAAATTATTTCAGGCAAGAATTTCTTTATTTTTGATGACATAATTGCAATTGATAGAATTGATAGAATTTGATAGAAACCTGCAAATATACATATTTTATCCGTTTAACTCAAAGCGTTTTTGTGTTATCGCCTTCGCCTACAGACTGACTACATTCTAATAATTTCAATTAAATAATTTCACAAAAGGAGCCTTCCCCCCCCCCAGTTTACATTTTTCACAAAGCATGGAGTCTTAATGCTTTTATGCAACAATAACAATTGTGCAGTATTCAAACAGATTACATATAAATTAATGTGAAGTGCTTTTAAGAGTGTCAAAACTGTGATATCATCGCCTCTAAAGTAATTCGTTAATATTTGAGTAAATGAGATATCTTTTCAGTTATTTTTTAAGTATAACTAAAAAAAAAAACAATCAAAATGAACTGTTAAGTTTTATTTCAGTAATAAAAATAACATCTAAAAACACGCACGAGATATTGGCGCAGCGCCATCTATTGATGAAAAACGTAATTTTGTTTTTCATACTTGAAAATGCTTTGTTGAGAAAATCGTAAACATGAAGTTACATATGAGATTTAATTGGAATTAAACATAACCTATATTCCTATGAAACAGCTAGTTACTAAAGGCAGCTAACTAAGTAAGCGACACAAGTATTATTATTATTTTTTTAAGTCCGTATTTTTAAGTTGTGAATTCACTTTATAGAAAATTATAAATTTAATTTATAAATTCTTTATATTTGATTATTTCAACTAAATACTTGCAATTATATAACGATTCTATTATAATATTGAAATGAAAAAGAGTGAATAGGGCCAAGGCGAAATTATGTATAAAAATTTTTTTCTGTAACATCTTTTTTAAAAAGCAATTGTCTAATGCTGTTGTAAATAAATTTATATCCCTACCAGGATTTTGAATTTGGTATATTATTTTGAACGTATTCTTCATTTACTGGAAAATACTCACGATTAACATAGTTTTATTGAAGCTTATTGGGTCATTATACTGCAAATTATATACATTAATTTTATTTACTTCCTTGTGATGCCTACTTTCAGGAATTGTAAATGAATCGTGGTACTTAAATCCTTTCATCAAAAATTTCACATAAAAAAATATTTAACTACCATAAATAAACGGATTATTTATTCCAAAATATAAAACGATTTTCTAAATCATTACCCATGAAAATTCAGACGATACTTTCGAAGTTATTTGGGCCAAACGATTCAGTTCCAGAAATTTCAATAAAAATTAATTGTTGTCTAATTCATCTAAACCAACCAAAAAGGTTAAGTGTTTTCACATTTGAATTTTGTTAAAGATTATAATTAAGTTTAAAATATTTGCCCACTCCTTTTTTTTCACGGTTGACAAAGTATGAAGTAACTAAGGAGATAGTGCTTGATGATGGATTTTTTTCTGGCGGTGAAGTGACTTTAGAAACTGTTTTTATCATGTCAGAACATAATATTGTTTTGGGAATGAGGTTTTCTGGCGTCAAATAACATCCGTAGGAATTGAAATTTTATTATCTGCACGAGCATCTCAAAAAATCAGCTTCTAATAACGCGTTGTACTGAATTTTAAAAAGCTCTCATTAAAAAAATAAATTAATGAGTACGCAAATAAAACCTGGAAAAATGTCATTTTGAGCACGTGATTATAGGAAATGAAATAAATAGGAAATGGGATATTTTTTAAAAAAATAAATGCGAGACAAAGTTTTTTTTTAATCGTTGGCAATACTAAAGTGACTCATTACATGAAACCATTGAAATGAATAAAAAATATAATTTAACTTGGACGAGCACGTGGTGCTAGGCCGATTAAGAAATGGTGTTCTGACATGATGCATTAAAATATGCATAGCAAATTTCATTTTAATCTTTTACTAGTTCTTAAAACTGTCATATTTTATTGATGGCTAAATTAATCAACTTTTTTCTTCTAAATATTTTTAAACTATTCGTTTGCTCCCTTCCGATTTATTAATAATAAAAATAATTTAATCAACAATTATAAATTAAAATGCAACCTTACACAGAATGAATAATTTATTTTATTAATTGATTTAACATTAAATAATTTATCAGTTGATACAATTTTATGAACATATCACATCTTATAAATAAAAAAAATTAAAAAAACTGGTAGCTTTCTCTTGTGGATTATATATAACAATTTGAACGAAAATAGTTTGACTATACAATAAAATATTTTGAAAACGCTAAATTTTTTTGAAAGTATTTTTAAGAATTCGATAAAAGTAGTCATTTTAAGTGGGCTTTAATAATTATATTTCAGTCGTAACTGAAAAGCTCTATGTTTGTATAAAAAAGGACAAAAGGAATAAACTAATAAGTAACTAATAACAAAGGAATAAACTACTAAGATAATAACTAACTTTAATAGATAAAAGATAAAAACCACTGGGTTCGAGGTTGAAAAATCTAAAAAAAGTCAACTCTGCAATGCACAAATGAAATAAAATCAAAACTGACGTACAGAAAATCACTACACGTACATAGACGGAGACATGATTAACTGTAAAGAAGCTGGTTTATTTTGTCCAATTTTGGCGGCGTTTTTCACATTTGTTCATCAGTCATGATTGCGGTAGCCACACATATCTATTCAATTTTAATCAGCATATCATATTTAAAATGGAAAAAGAACCCCTTTTTTGACAAAATGGTGTTTAAAGAATTACGAAAACGAATGAACGTATAGCAAATAACAGAGGGAAATGATACATTGGCCAGATAATTTGGATTTATCTTATCTATGCCAAAATTGACAGACGTATTCACAAAAAGAAAAAAAAAGCGAATGTACTGTAATTTCCCAAATACTGTAAAGTTTAAGAAAATTATTAATTGAGATTAATAATTTATATCAATTTATTCTTTTAAAGCAAAATGATGATTTATAAAAATGTTTTCCACTTTTAAATTCTTTACTATAATCGATTCTTTTTTCAAAAAATTAAAAAGTAAACAAATTTTTAACGTATGTAAGCTCACAGATATAAATATATATCCTGATCATTTTCTGCATTATTTATGCTAAGTACTGTTTCCGCAATTTAAAAAGTAATAAATATAAAATGTTTGGAATATAACTGATATTATATTTATACTTAAAAAATTAAATGAAAACGATTCTTTTGATTTCCTAACGATACCATATCGGTTTAATTATAAATCGACTCTGCTTCTTTTAATTATCCAATCAAGCATTTAAACCACGTTTGTGACCATGAAAGTTACAGACACAGTTATATTATTGGCATAACAGTCCTCTTTCGTAACTGTCACTGTCTTTTAACTCAGACGTGCTTCTGTTTCTGACACTGGACTTGGCACCACCAGGAAATAGATAAACTGTTTACTTCTTCTTAGGAAACATCAGGGCACAGCATCGATTGGCACAAACTGGTTTGTAAACAAAAAAATAGGTATTAACCGACTGTGGAATCAAAAGTAGGTTTGGAAGGTCAAGGGAGATTTTAGAAGAAAAGATAAAAAGAAAGCAATGCTTAACAAAGTGAATTCGAAGTAAAGAAACTGTTTGAATTATGTGGTCATTTGAGTGTTATTCTATTTTTCCACGCGTTTTCGTAGAAGAGTGCAATGAGAAAGTATTACAATGGTGGGAAAAATTAGACCTTCGAAATTTCGATTAACCCATTCAGTTCTGAACTTTTAAAATGTGAAATAAAAAAAAAATGTGATGAGAATTATTGAGAAGGGTCACCAAGAGAACATCCACATTTAAATTCATCTCATTATCACTACTGGTATAGGAACCAGGAAGTGGTAGCAAATGCAACCATCAGGTTTGAAAAGAAATGAAATTTAAAAATAAAGCCGAAAGGGTTAATATTCATGCCAATAAACTCATTATACAGAAATAATATCAGCGGATGTATTTACCCAAGAATTTCTCATGTATGGTCCAATAAATGTATTGTGCATTAAAGCCGGACGTACGATATACCATTGGAAAATAACAATGGACAAGGAGCCTAATAGAGCTCGAATTTTTCCGATTAATCTTTGGGGCATGATTAATTCATAAGCATCAAATATACATTTTGAATGCTTTTTTTTTCGGCCAACTGAAACCAAAATTCAACAAACATATACTGTTGTTGTTGTTACTAATGGCATTTGCCATGGACAAGGGCATTGAGGACCGTTCAACAATTTGAAGCTGAATGAGCGTCTCTAATTTTTATAGCGCCAATTAGGGCAAAAAGTGTGACTTAGCTACACACTCATCACATTCGCTTGCACGGACCTTTTTTACAGGGGGCACATCCCCAACCCTCACAGATAGAAGAACAACCATGCCCGAACTGGGACTCGAACCCGGGACGTCCAGATCACGAGGAAGACGCGCTACCTCTGTGTCAGGATGCCTGAATTGTTCATATTTAACAACTAATGAATGAAAATAGATCTAAATTAGAGACTGTACAATGAAATTATGTAGAAAATATTAATAATTAGAAAATATGAATTATAGACTTCGAATCAGTCATATCTTTCAATTATAATTAAGGAAATTATAGAAATTTCCCATAGTGAATGCATTTCTCTTTCTACTACTATTAACAATGAAATATGAAAAATATCAAAATCAATCTAATCACTTATCTAAAATAGTTTTGAATTCAAAAAACTATCTTTATAAGCTAGAGATATTGATTGAGGACAATAAAATATAGATTCATAAAAAAAACTACCTCCTAACTTTAATGCATGCATTTAAAATGCTTTTATTTCTGTACATAATTAAAATGATAAAAGAGGATTGCATAAAAACTAGTTTGTAATCACAGAGGATTGATTGCAACTTAAAAGCACTTCTGTTTCGTGTAACTTCCACAAAACTCACAGATACGATTTACATTAAATGAATGATCCTCTAAACACAGAAAGTTCATCTTTTTATCTATGCAACAACTTTTGCTACTCACTCATCACATTCACTTACACAGCCCCTTTTTAAAATGGACACAATCGTACACCCTACAGACAGAACATAGAAGAACAACCATGCCCTAATTGGGACTTGAACCCGGGAGTCCCAAAACACGAGGAAAACGTGCTACGTCTGTGTCAGAACACCTGCAGACATTGAAAGTATGACGTCACGCACTTGTGACATTACAGATATGTATCATGTGCAGATATATGCAGATATA
>JAOUZG010053459.1:5893217-5906854 GCA_026289955.1 Argiope argentata | reverse complement strand
AGAACCTTTGCATTGACCACCGGCTTAACATCGCCTATAGAATTCTGTAGAATTATCGATAAGCACAAAGAACTATGGGGAAATATCAATTATTATTAGAGATGCGCAGGGCTTTAAACAGAAAGCACAGGAAAACGTTTTATCTTAAATAGAATAAACCCTTTGCAATTTGGTACCTCTGACTCTATATTCAAGATTGTGCATTATTTTGACCTTTTATTTATTTATTTTTCAAATTTAATTGTTAAAAACGCCTAAATAACGGTTAAGAGATGTAAAATTAATTTTTCAAAGAAATTCGACTTAAAAGAATTATGTGTATTTATATTTCATAGTAATAAAAAAGTCTTTGTATTAGGCGAATAATTTTGCATCTAATTATTTTTCGGTGTGCAAAGGGTTAATCGTGTAGTGCAAAAGAATTATGGATTCGAAGCAGATGATTCCATAGAAGAAGAAGCAAGTTGACTGAAGTGTGTTTGAATCTCGTTTGAGATTCAAACACACTTCATACTTGCACAGAACTATATAACTAATCAGATTTCATCATTATCTTCTTTAGTTAAAAGATACCAACGAAGAGCGCATGTAATCTATACTACTATTATAAATGTGAAAGTTTGGATGGATGGGGTTCAATCACTCCAGAACGGCTGAAGGAAATTGGCTGAAATTTAGCACACCGATAAATTATAGTCTACAGAAGAACATAGGCTAATTTTTATTTCGGTTAATTGAGTGGTTAATATTTTATTAATTAAAAACGATCTTTTCCGTTCAAAAATAAAAAATAAAAAAATCCTAAAGCATCTGCCATAGCTTTTTGAATCGTTTGTTTTCATTTTTGTATTTCCAGTATTCTTTTAATATTATCTTACTATTCTAAAGGAATGTTTATTAAATTTTTTTCTTATGCTTTTCTTGTGTTAGTATAATTCGTTATTTCCAATTTATTTCTCTTGATTTTTTTCTTGCTGTATTTATTTCGTCTATTTTCATCATTTTTGATTAATTTTTAGTGCATTCCGTAGTACTGCATTTATTGATATTTTTTCTATTTTACAGTAATTTACTGCAATGGGTATCGAAACCTTGTGACTGTAAATGCCATTTCGCTAAAATTTGGTGGTAAACTATTTTTTTTGGCGAAAATGACTGTATATTAAAACTTCTCCACTGTGTGTTTTTGTAATTAAATTGTATTTGTGTTAGCTGTATATTTTTTATATATGCTTATAGCGGTATGTTTCCGTTAGCAAATAATTTAGAATTACGCCAAATTTTCTCAAATTTCTTTGGCGATCGTTTGCGCCCGACAAACAAAAAAGTAACCTTATGGTTTTAATAACATAACATTTCCCCCCCACGCTAATGATGTTAGACATAACGGTTATTTCAAACGATTCCGTTTATTTTTGTAGTGTATGATAAATTTAAAATGAAACATTGTTAATTAATAGATCTTTTGATTCCTTCAGAAGTGCTTTTGATGAAAATAAAACAAAAATTTTCTAATCTGCATTGCGCTACCCCAGCTGGGGCTTAAAATTCACGTCTTTGCGTTGCTCCAATTGACGTTGAAAATTTAAGCATGCATACGGTTTCGTTAACATTTTAGACTGTCACTTCTCACATATACACATCAAAATTTCGACAAGTACGAAGTCGCGGGTAAGAGCTAGTTAGATGTATAATTCGAATATCGGGCATGAAACGTATTGCCTACATTGTAATACCACGACTACTTGGTACTTAATATAGGGGAATAATGTTGATTAAATAATGTAGTGATCGGGTAAAAATGCTTGATCATTTAAGTGCGTTCGATGTGTTTGCACGTCAGTAAAAATCCACATTTTGCTAGGTGTGCAATTTTTTTTATGTAATAAAGATGAAATTTCACTCTCTTTACAGAAAAAAAAACCCATTTTACTATGTAACCTATCATATTGTCCTACCGTCAGGAGAAAAACCCTAGTAACCGTAAAAATAGGAATATGTCGCCTTGGAAACGAGACATTCTATAACATTTGGGGGGGGTGACGGAAACGACTGCATTTTATTTGGCACCAAAAGAACAGGCCTGAAGAACCATTATCGTTAGAAGAATCGTCGATTAGAAGCCTGATTTTCCTTTGGTCGGTACTTCGATCCATGCCTGACGCTCACATATTGTAATTTTCCTCATCAGTTCTATTTCATGTTTTACTCCGTCAATCTTTGGTCTTAGCTGTGAAAGAGAACCGGCCATTTGTTTTAATTGCATTGTAGATTTTCTTTATTCAATGACTACATTTAGAAGTGGGAAGACTTTGCATTCTCAAGCACGATCTACAGTTGAGAATGTCACAGAATTTTTTTTTGAACGGGAGACAAGCACCAACTCTTTAAAAATGCCGATTTCAAACGTAATTGGACCAAATTTTATTAGAAGCAGGACATGAAATTGAAAGACTGTCTCCTTATCATTGCGATTTGAATCCCATTGAATACATATGGTCATCAGTAAGAAGAGGCATTGGTGAAAAAAAAACACAACTGGAGATTTCAAGTTTGAACTTAAGCTTTCCACTCTTAAAGGCACGTGAATCTTGAAGAAAATAACAAACTATTTTGTTACTATCCAATGGTTTTAATTTAATTAACGCCAGCCGCGGGTTTTAAAAAATCAATACAAAAGCAGTTGAAGAAATATAGTTGAAGACTTCTTCATTCAAGACATTACTTTGAAGCTCAAACAACGGGGAATTTTTAAGTTTGCTTACAATTTTATATTATTTAACTGTCGTATAAATATATCTACATGAGCACAAGCGAAATGAATTTTTCGCCAGATGAAGCGCGCTTAGTCAGCCAAATGTTGTGGCCCTATTTAATGCCTACTTCCCTCTTTATTTACACTCGTCTACCTATGGCAACCATGTTCAGGGGTTTTCTCCTGACGGTAGGTCAGTATAGTGTTTGATCTGGACTAAAAGAAGACCTTAAAATTTCGTATTTAACTACTGTCTGTCCATTAGGAGATCTCTGCCCGACAGTCGTCTATGTTTACGGCGGTCGTTATAGAAACAGGTTACTGTAGGAAGAATCCATTTCGCAGAGGTAGAAATTCATTCAAGTTTCTTACGTTGGCGCATTTAGCGCCTAATTGGCGGTATTGATATATTGCCTTTAATTTTCGAAAGCAAATTCGAAAAATAATTCACTGGGCTGAAAATCATTTATTAAAAAAACTTTTTGGAGAGGTTTTAAGCATATTTAAAAATGGATATTTTACTTTTTAACAGCAACCTTTTATAAAAATTATGAAATAATTACGATTATTATGTTATTATTTTTATATTGAATTAGACAGAAAACTTCGCGTTTGCTGCAGAGAATTTGAGCTTAAGTAGTTACATAAATTTAAAACAAATAAAATGAAGATTAATTTTTTGTCATGCTGGATTCTACTATTTTTTCATCTTGTGCATTCGTTAGACATATAAATAATTATTCGGTTTTTCTATTTGATTTACTCTGTTCTTTCTGTACTAATCAGAAAGGAATTTCTATATTATTCTAACAGGAATAACAGATATTTTCAAAATCCCAAGTACGTTAAGGACTTTCAGCCCAGTGAATTACTTTTCAAATTTGCTTTCGAAAATTAAAGGCAATATATCAACACCGCCAATTAGGCGCTAAACTCGCCAAAGTAAGAAGAATGAATTTCTACCTCTGCGAAATGGACTCTTCCTGCAGTAACCTGTTTCTATAACGACCGCCGTAAACATAGACGACTGACGGCCAGAGATCTCCTTATGGACAGACAGTAGTTAACCCTTTTCATTCGGAAAAGTAATTCGTTGCATAATTATTCAATATACAAGGGCTTGTTTTTTGCCCCATATTTGTGAGTGTGTGTGTGCGTGTTTAAAATTTAATTTCTCTGTCTTTTTACCATTCTGTAGGCATTTTCAATAATCAAAATTGTAAAATAAGTAAATAAAATTTCAAAATTATGTAACGTCTTGAATGGTGTCCAAGAAGCACCATCGAGTGCAAAGCATTAGATCACTCATATAACTCAAAAGCATTTATATCTCTCATATTTAGTCGTATTAATAAAAAATGTACGAATTGTTACGAAAAACATTATTTCTATTGTGATCGTAAAGTTTCTCAATAAAAATGGCATATTGAATAGTTATAGCCATGATTTAAAGCAATGATTTATCCAATGCAATACTCAAGTAGTTGCATAATTATTTGATGTATAAAACTTTAAGCTAATAATTTTTGGAGACTGAAATATCTGAGTTCCATATTTTTCGTTTTATTTTCTAGTGCACAAGGTGTAAAGTATTTTAATTGCCAAAAAATTTGAATTGGGGATTTTCAGTGTCTGTCAGTAACATCAAAGATAATTAAAAATTTCTTTGAGCTCGATGGATAAAATTTGGTATTTATTCTTTGCATCAAATTTTTAAATTTTATAAAATTTTGAGTAAATTTTACCAATAAAAAGTAT
Organism: Argiope argentata; assembly: GCA_026289955.1. Classification (NCBI taxonomy): domain Eukaryota; kingdom Metazoa; phylum Arthropoda; class Arachnida; order Araneae; family Araneidae; genus Argiope; species Argiope argentata. Next base: position 5,902,341 of record JAOUZG010053459.1, on the reverse strand, counting down.
CTTTTTCCTGTTTGAACTTAAATCAACACAATAACTTCAAAGCGAAAAGTTCTAAAATTCAATAAAATATTTAATAACTATATCAAATTTTAAGCAAAAAACAAAAAGAAGTTGAATATGAGCCTGGACTTTCAAAAGCATGCAAACGTAATAACTCAAAAATGCAATGATTTAATTTATCGAAATCGGTATTTGATTTTGGGATTGCAATTGTAGTTTTGGGTCAAATTTCTTTACCAATCGAGTGTGAAAAAGATTCTGAAACAGAGCCTCGCTTTTATTAGAAAAAAGGAACATTCTGAAAGATAACACACTTTTTTTTAAGGTTGGCATTATCTTCATTAATTTGTGTGTTATTAATTACAAAATTAACACTCAAGTCCATAAATTAGGGATAATGCAAGTTCAGGAGGAGAAAGAGTCAGAAGCAGAACAAAGGTGACTTATTTGTAGAGTCTATTTATTAAACAAGAGGTAAAGGGCAAAACCGATACTATATGTTTGATATCATTAATAAAAATAGCGATTTTTTGCTCCTTAGATCAAATTACGTAAAAAAATCCTATTTACAAAAAGCAATATTACATGGTTGGTATGATGGTTAATACATAATATGCCTTCCAGAAAATGCAATACAGTCCTACAACGCTTAGAGAGACTGAGTATCACGTTATCGATCAGATCTTGTTGAATATTATACCACTCATCAATAAGTGCTCTCCAAAGTTCTGGAAGACTTGTAGGAGGTAATGGTCCTCCTCGGCCAAGCATATCCCACAAATGCTCAGCTGGATTCAAACCTGATGAGAATGGTGGCCAATAAATACGGGTAATTTCTTCCTATCGAATGAATTCGTTTACGACGTTTTCACGGTGAGGACTGGCGTTTTCATCCTCATAACACCCCGACATAAAAGTATATGTCGTTCCCGAAAGACGTCACAATAGATTTGGTCTGTCATGATTCCAATTTCAATATGCAGGTCAGTTTTGGTCAGTTCTTCAGATAATAAAATTTTTACTTTTCGCCTACAAATTTTTGTTGACGCCAAAAACCTCATCCCCAAAATAACATTTTCTGACATAATAATAACCGAATTTGTCATATGAGCTCCTCATACAACTATTTGTATAATATATGGTTATCCATTGCTGAATTTACATATAGAATAAACAAGATATCGCTTAGATATCTTGTATATTCTATAAGTAAATTCAGCTATGGATAACCATACACTGTACAAATAGTTGTATGAGGAGCTGAGCCATTCTGGAAAGACATATACATTTATTTCGGGGTGTTATGGGGATGACAACGACAATACTCACCGTGAAAACATCGTAAAACGAATTCATTCGATAGGAAGAAATCACCCGTATTTATTGGCTACCAGTCTCATCAGGCTTGAATTCAGTAGAGCATATGTGGGACATGCTTAGCCGAGGAGGACCACCACCTACTACATGTCTACCAAAAATTCGGAGAACATCTACGGATTTTTGCTGACGCCAGAAACCTCATAATAACTGATTATAATTACCTGGCATAATAATAACTGAAATTTTCATACGAGCTCCTCATACAACTATTTGTACATTTTATGGTTATCCATTGTTGAATTTACATATAGAATAAACAAGATATTGCTTATTCCCACCTTTTCCTTCTTTCAAATGTATATCTGAGAAAACGTCATTTGTTCTAAATGTATAGTTTAACGAATTTAAAATACTCCATATCTGAAATAGCTTAAGTCTAAATCTATCTGATCTGTATTCATCCTATTATATTACCTTGACCCTTTCACTAGTTTATTTTCTTTTCTACGAAATTAGATGCTCTCTCCAATCTTGGAATGCTTTGTCGTTGGATTCATTTAAGAATTTATACAGAACACTTCAGATATTTATTCATTCTATGTATAATTGTAAAACAATATAACAATTATGAATAGCTTAGTTGTTGTTTGAAAGAGTAAAAATGAGATAATTCGATGCACGCACGACGTTCGGACAAACCGGTTAAGGGGTTAAATTTAAAAGGGAATTAAATACCTCACAAATGTTATAATTCTATTTAAAAAATTATATGGAGTTTTTAATTACTTCGAATACATTCCGAACCCTTTGTTAAATGTAAAAAACAGCACATTCTTAAAATAAATTTTGATTGTGCTATATATATCCTTTTTGAAGCATCTCTAAAGCTACTATTTATTATAAGAAGAAAAAAATCAGCTATGAACAGGTGCCTCCAACGGTGAACAAGTATTCAAAATGCCCTAATTTTTAACACCTTCTCGTTCTGGCAGTAGAATATTTATTTAGGTAATCATCCAGTCAAGCGGTGGTAATGTTCAGTTTGGTTATCGTTTATAATCCTCTCCCCCCCTCAACAAAATTGTTTTTGGGGAAAAATCTTCTTCGATTTACAGGTATTCCGTTTGTCATCCAAAAACAGAGTACTTTTATATAAAAAGGCGACTAGGTTCCTTTTGATGTAAACGTCATTCAATTATGATTATCTGCTACAATATGAAAGTAATTGAACCCCTTAACCAGTTTGCCCGTACGCCGTACTTGCATAGATTTATCGAATTTTAAAAGTTGTAAACAAAAAATAAATCATTCATAACGATTACAATTCAATAGTAGGATTACTTCGAATACGTAGATAAGTCTAGTATTTTATGGATTTTCATTTGAATCAAAACAAGAAAATTTTCCCAAATTAGAAGGTGTCATCATATTAGATAGTAAGGAAAATAAACAAGTTAAGGGGTTAAAGCAAAGTTCTTAGTATTTGCATTTAGAACTGTGTTTTTAGAATTGTGGACTCTTGTATCCAGGAACTCGGTTATTCACTATAACCTGACAAAGCAAAAAAGATGGCCACATCGTGCAACTGGCTTAATTTTATTTTTGTATAAACTTGATGCAAAATGCATTCATTGTTCGGTATACACACTATATACTGAAGTGATAAAAGTCATGGGATGACTGTTCATATCGTGCTGGTCCTCATTTTGCCCGGCAAAGTGCAACATCTCGACGTGTCATGGAGTCCACAAGTCGTTGGAAGTCCTCTGCAGGAATATTGAGCCATGCTGTCTGTATAGACATCCATAATTGTGAAAGTGTAGATGGTGTACGAGTTTGGGCACGAACGGACCTTTCGATGATGTCCCATAAATGCTCGATGGGATTCCTATCGGGCGATCTAGATGGCCAGATCATGCGATGGAATTGTCCGGAATGTTCTTCAAACCAATCGCGAACAGTTCTGGCCCGGTGACATGGCGCATTGTCATCCATAAAAATCCCATCGTTGTGTGGGTACGTGAAGTCCATGAATGGCTGCAAGTGATCTGTAAGCAGCTGAACATAACCATTTCCAGTCAATGATCGGTTCAGTTGCACCAGAGGACCGAGTCCATGCCATGTAAAAACAGCCCACACCATTATGCAGCCGCCACCAGTTTGAACAGTGCCTTGCTGATAGTTTGGGTCCATGGCTTCATGGGGCCATGGACCCAAACACACTCGAACTCTACCATCAGCTCGTAACAACTGAAATCGTGACTCATCTGACCACGCCACGGTTTTCCACTGGTCTAGGGACCAGTCGATATGCTCACGAGCTCAGGAGAGTCGCTGCAGGCGATGTCGTGCTATCAGTAAAGGCACTCGAGTCGGTCTTCTGCTGTCATAGCCCAAGGGAGACAAATTTCGCCGCACAGTCCTATCGGACACGTCCCTCGTACGTCCCACATTGATTCCTGCAGTTATTTGAAGAAGTCTTGCGTGTCTATTAACATTGAGCATTCTACACAGACGTCGGCGGTCTCGGTCGTTAAGTGCAGATGGTCGCCCACTGCGCTGTCCAGGATGGGATGGGATGCCTGAAATTTCATACTCTCGGCACACTCTTGATATCGTGGATCTCGGAATGTTGAATTCACTAACGATATCCGCAATGGAATGACCCATGCGTCTAGCTCCAACTAACATTCCACGTTCAAAGTCTGTTAATTCTCGTCGTGCCGCCATAAATCACGAAAAACCTGTTCACATGAATAACTTAAACACAAATGAAAGCTCTGGAAAACGAACTGCGCATTTATACTTTTTCGCTGCGATACTACTGCCATCTGTATATTTGCATATTGCTATCCCATGACTTTTGTCACTTCAGTGTCAATCTAAATACAGTTCTAATTCCAGAACTGGGTAATGATTCATTAACTATTCGAATCCACTCATTTGTTTACTTGCTCATCATAATGTTCATATATGTTTATGATCTGCGCCATATTATGATCGATTGATGATTGAAGTTCACTAATGCGCACTGTTTGTTCACTGCAATACAAAAAAAAAGTTTATTGCTGAGTTTAATAGCTATAAAAAAACTTTGCATTAAGAAACTAGATTATTCATTCTATTTAGAGGATAGAAAACCTACATAAGAAAAAATAGTTCGAAATTTTTGAAAGTTATAAATTTCACGGCATCGCCCGATAACATATAGCAGAAAAGTTGATATTAAAACACGCATTTAAACGGAAATTTAAGAACAAAAAGGCAAAACACAACATTAAAGTAACCGAGATAAGGAATTATCTAAATGATATGCAATGGCAAGAAAAGAACCTTAAAAATTTCAATTATTAAATTAATTACAGTAAGCAAAAGAATTTTAAAAAAACTAGGGTTAAAGTGGTCATTAGTGAGCCCTCGAGTTTGCCGCCAATATGGCAACCCAACACAACGCTCTTGTAGTAACCCTAATGATGTTTTGTTTACTTCTTCCTACAATGGTTGAGTTGTACATGAGCTTCAACTCTTTAACAAATTTCTCATAAATAAAATTTTCTATTAAATCCATTCTTTTTGCGTCTTTGTCTTTCTCAATTATTTACTGTTCATGTGGATAACATGAACAGTAAATAATTGAGAAAGACAAAGACGCAAAATCTTCTTTATGTTCAATGTGCTAGTGAAGCTACTAGTTCCCCGCTCCCGTGGCTAGCGAAGCCGTAGGATGTTTTTTAAGTTAAAAAATTCTGCCTGGAGCCTTCAACAGATGCCGAAAGCATCCACTGAAGGCACCGGGTCTTAAAAAAAAAGAATACTTATCGTTAAAAAAATCATAATTATATTGCGAAGAGATTTAACCGTAACTATCCCATAGAAGTGTTTGTTTACTTCGTCCGCCATCTTTATTGGCGACTTGGCATCCTTGGTGTGGCAAGGGGCACACTAAACATAACTTTAAACAAAACTAGAAAACAGAGGAATAAACATTAACAAACAATTCTCCGGAAACTTGATCTACCAAGTTTATTGTATCACGACTTGTTTCATTCAAAATACGCAACGTAAGATAAAAAGAAGTCGAAAAATCTGATTATTCAAATAAAAGAAAAAAAGATGATGCACAGATTTTATACTAAAACTAATTCATATATCCTGGCTCTATTCAGAATTAAAATCTTTAAGTGAAAAATCTACTTTTGATTAAGATAGAATATTAGTAGAGACTACGATTTAAAAAAAATACAGATAGCTAATTTTCTTCACAAGTTATGAATATTTAATTACATAAATTTTATTCCCACAAGCTGAAATTCAAGAAAGATCTTAGCTTAAGCGATTAGTTTAAGCTTATTGATAAGCCTAGTTAAAAACTACTTTTAAACCAATAATGCCAAAATAAATATTAAAATAAAAAGCTTATAAAGATAGTAAAGCATTTAAAAGCATGAAAAAGTTATTTTTCTATAATTTCTAATTATAGCGCTTGGAAATTTGATTATTTCTTTTCTCGTGTCCTACATAAACATACAAAACATAATACAATTATTAAATTTTGCACGCTTATCATATAAAGTAATTAAGGAATAGATGTCAAACCAACATAAATACACAGTTACAATGATATTTTTATATAGATAAAACGCCATTCGATAAAACAATAATTATTGCAAAAAGTAACTAAATTGACGATTTTAGAATATCTCAAAATATATATTGGAAAGTTGGTGCAATGGAAGCCAACTTAAAATTTTCAAACTGAAAGGCTAAATAAGGGGCATAAATTTTCCTAGACTCATGTGCATTTAAGATATTTTCGGAAATACGATTTCAAAACTACAATCCCTCTTTTAAAGATGAAAATTTACTAAAAACCATCGAATTCTAAAATATACAGGGTGTCCGAGAAGTCTTTGACACATTTCAAAAATTCGGTAAAAAAAATAAATAAACGAGATAGAAAGTAAAATTAAATTACATTTATTACCTCATATAGTGAAGTTTTTTTTTTTAAATGCAAAACTGGCCGGTAGATTGCGGTACTGAAACGTTAGAAAGAGTTATTTAGAAAATGGCTTCTCCAAGTGAGCGCGCGTTTTGTGTTACTGTGGTTTTTCGAATCGAAATCTGTGACTCAAGTTCAACGTAATTTCCGTACAAAATATGGGAAAAGACCCTCCATCTCGTAACAGCATTATTGCATGGAAAAATAAGTTTTTGGAAACTGGGATTGTTCTGGGTCGACACAGAAGTGTCGTCGATAGAATTCATCAGTCATTTGCTCGTAGTCCCCGAAACTCCGGGGCCCACATCGAGGTGTATTGATACGTTAAAAAAAAAAACTTCACTATTTGAGGTAATAAATGTAATTTAATTTTACTTTCTATCTCGTTTATTTTTTTTTTTTTTACCGAATTTTTGAAATGTGTCAAAGACTTCTCGGACACCCTGTATATACATATACCAAGGGATAAATAGACGGGTGAGAAACCTATCACTACAGTTTTAAAATAATTTAGGTTATCAGATCGTAGACTTTACATATTAAAAAATGAAAACGAAATCTATAATCGTTAATTTCAAGTTACCATGCGAGAACTTTAAATAAAGTCATTATTTGTTTTTAACTTAATTAAGCCCTAACCAGTTTAAACCGGTTTAAAAAAAATCACAACACTTCTCTCTCGGTTTCTATCCGTCTCTGTTAGATATAATTTTTTAAAAAAAACTTGCAATTATTTTTTAACTATTGAGTTTTTCTAGATGCCAAACTAAATTTTGGAGCTCGACCGATTTGAAATTGAATCGAGATGTCATAGTTCTATGTCAACCTTTTAAAAACGCATATACTGTCAAAAAAAGTATATGTAATAATAAAGCAATATTGGTGAAATCAGATATATTGCAATTAAAAGAGGATGATGAATGTCGACATTTATGCTTTGTTTGTTGCCTACGCGATTTCGAGCTTCAATTATTCATTGACTTCAATTATTCAAAACACCGAAAGGAAAACGTGTTGAAACATGATAAAAAAAATACTAGTTATTAATGTGATTTTATGGAAGTATTTAACTATTTGCAGAGAACACATTAAAATTTAGAATATTTCCCAATTGGAACTACTCATTTGTTTCTTCTACATTACTGCCTCTTTTCACAATCGGATTATTTTTAACCCATTGACTGCCAGACATACTTAGAGAGTCTTGCCCTGGGTACCAAGGTTTTATTTTGAAGAATACATGAAAGTTTACTATATTAGAATACTATATTAGAAAGTTAATTATATTAAGTTACTGATATACTATTGTAATAGTATTTACAGTAATTTTTATTGAAAAAAAAAACATTACGAGATAACTCGCAGCTGGCGTCACTGAATAAAACCCCTGGCCGGCTTACGAGTTATCCCGTAGTGTTCTTTTTTAAAATAAAAATTGCAGTAAATGCCATTACAGTATTGTATCAGTAACGCACATTATATAATTTCAATTATCTTATATATACACATACATATTTGTTACATATCTTATCCTAGTATATTAATCCTAGTAATCTAATCGTCTAAGTTATAATTTTTATAATAAAAATGAATGTTTTTTTACTCTATATAAATTTTTCCATTCACCTTTTTAAAATATTTTTAACCAAAATGGTCATTTGTAATTAATCTAAAATTGCAGCAAGCACTACGAGATATCTCGTAGCTGGCAGTTTTGAAACACACGCTTAATACGAGATACCTCGTAGCTGGCTGTCAATGGGTTAAGCTTATTCAATAATTTAGTGCCATACTAAAGAGTGAACAAAAAAAAATAAGCAAATCTTTTAATTAAGAAAAGAAAATACCTTCGTTAATTTTATTACAACTAGAATATAATAAGGGTTCATAAATTGATCCAATTTAAGATATTCTTTTTTGGTATAACGATAAGAAATTAAAACATCTTCTATCGCAGAATTCACAGATTTCTTTCGCTTTAGTTGATTGCTCTTTACCCTCATCTAAATTAAATTCCGTTGGGGTTTCATCAGCCGAAGAACCCTCCAGTTTCGTTGATATTGCAGAGGCGGCTTGCATTCCTTCAGGTAGCACTAAATCTAAAGCATCTTCGAGCATTTTTTCCTCGGAGTCTGTCAGAATGAAATTTTCACAGTCGACATCCTGTACGTTTTCGATTAAAGAAGCGATTTGCTGTCGAGAATAGGATTCAATCTTGTTCTCTTCAGACACAAGAGACGCAATCAATCTTTCGCAATAAGAGCCCAGATTTTCCGGTCCCGAACTTCCTTCAAAAACACTTTTGTAACACCTCTCGTATACCGCTTTGAGACACAGCGACATTATCTTCGCATAAGTGAAGCACCGAATGTCGCTGAATATCTCGAAAACAATCGCTTGAGTTAAAGAACACAATAAAACAAAATGAAAATACGTCGGATTCGTTGACAATTTGACGAATCTCACGAGAGCCGATTTCATGAATAAGTCAAAAGAGTGCAACAACTCAGTAGTCGATAGTTTGTTGAAAATTGGGCGAAATTCCTTTTCAAACATCTTGCCTAAGTGGTGAATAGCTTCATAGAAGTCGTCGGAATGCTCAGTAAGAAGTTTGGGGTATTCTTCCGAACATTGATATGTTGCATGCACCAAACATAATTCAGATGACAACTTTTCTATACAAAATGCCATTTCAATACGAACTGGAGGAACTTTTCAAAACCTTTTAGCTACCGTTCGCTTTAGACTTCTGAGACCAGCTCTTATGGATCGCTACACTTTGCTGAGGGGTAGGAAACGAAA
>JAOUZG010053459.1:5867361-5883217 GCA_026289955.1 Argiope argentata | reverse complement strand
AAACTCTATATTCCTTTATAAAATACTTTGGGGGAGTTCTCATAAGTTAAAACTCTACGATTCTTGATAAAATACTTTGGGGGAATTTTCATAAGTTAAAACTCTACATTCCTTTATAAAATACTTTGGGGGTGTTTTCATAAGTAAAAGCTCTATATTCCTTTATAAAATACTTTGGGGGAGGTCTCATAAGTAAAAACTCTATTTTCCTTTATAAAATACTTTGGGGGAGTTTTCATAAGTAAAAACTTTACATTCCTTTATAAAATACTTTGAGGGAGTTTTCATAAGAATAAACTCTATATTTCTTTACAAAATACCTCTGCTACTACTGCAAATGACGTAAGGATCTTTCAGAAAGAAAACTTTTAAATAGATCAACGAAGTTGATAACCATTTCATATGTAACTGTAGAAACAACCAACTTTTCCCTTGTCTTCTCGATGGTAATAGTATACTCACAGGGTATAAAAACTCTTTCTGCTAGTTTTTGTATGTTTTTCAGTGTTTTTTCCGAAGGCACGATCGATGGTGGTGGAGGGGGAGTTGGCGGTAGCACCATGAGCTACTTCTGTATTGCAACAAACTAATGAAATAGACAGCGCCATCACTTAAGTAACAAGAGAACTAACAATATAAGCTACATTTATCTAGCACTAAATGAATCTATTTTTATTTTACCGCATGATAGTACATATAACTCTAAATTCTCCCTAGATTGGAGCTACATCTCTTTTGAAGCAAACCCTTCAGTCACTGTTATGTAGATAATGTATAAGTACCAGTGAACAAAATACTCTCAAACAATTTAGAATATGGCTTAGGAGTAGCACGTCTTCCCCTTGATCTGGGAGTCCCAGGTTCGAGTACTTGATAGTGCATGGTTGTTCTTGTGCGTTTTACCTGTGAGGTGTCAATGTGCTCCCCTGTAAAAAGGGGATGTTCAAGCGAACGTGATGGGTGAGCATCAAAAATCGCACTCTTGGCCCTCGTTGGCACTACTGAAAAACAAGAGACGCTTGATGATGATGATGATGTGGTGTCCGCTTTTTACCACGGAAATGGGGTGCAGTAGTTTCTGAGGGTATGAACCCCTGAGCACCCGAGGGCAGAAATCTGACTTCTAGCTCATATGAGGACGAAACACTCACACACACGCTTGCACAGCCCGTTTTTAATGGGGGAAGGCCCTTTCCTACACCTCACAGATAGAACACAGGAGAACAACCATGCCCGAACCGGGACTCACAGAACACGAGGAAGACGCACTACCTCTGTGCCAGAAAGCCGGCACAAGAGAGGCTTAATCGCTTTAAAATCGCCGACGGTCGTCATCCCATTCGTGCGTGGCAAAGTGCCAGTAGAAAACACAACAACAACATAATCAGATGACATTACAATTTGTGCTACATCCTTTCCTTCAAAATTTGATACCATAAATCGACAATTACAGTCTCAAGATCAGAAACCAAATTTCTTTAAGTCATTGCAATTTTAGTTATCGAATTTGGTAAAAGTTACGTTTAGTGTGCCCTTTCCACGACAAGGATGCCAAGTCGCCAATAAAGATGGCGGACAAAGTAAACAAACACTTCTACGGGATAGTTACGCTTGCCGCTTTTTGCAACATAATTATGATTTTTTTTTACCTATAAGCATTCTTTTATTAGGCATCTGTTGAAGGGACTGGGTAGAATCTTTTAACTTAAAAAAACATCCTACCGCTTCGCTAGCCACGGGAGCGGGAAACTAGTAGCTTCGCTAGCACATTGAACATAAGGACTGTGTGGATAACATGAACGGTAAATAATAAACAAGTGAGAAAGACAAAGACGCAAAAAGAATGGATTTAATAAAAAAAATTATTTATGGGAAATTTATTTAAAAAAAGTTGAAGCTCATGTACAATTCAACCATTGTAGGAAGAAGTAAACAAAACATCATTAGGGTTACTACAAGAGCGTTGGGTTGGGTTGCCATATTGGCGGCAAACTCGGGGGCACACTAATGACCACTTTAACCTCGAATTTTACATGAAAGGAGGAAATGCTGACTATCAACTCCTTCAAGGATATGGTCCTAAACTTGATACAAATCTACATTATCTATTGCAAACCTGCATGCAAAATTTCAACTATCCAGCTCTTTATGTTTTGTAATGATAGTGTTTGCTTTCAAGCGGACAACCGAAATTCCAGAATGAATTTCATTCAAAATCTACACATCTTTTTTTTGCGAAGAATACATACCAAGTTGTATTCTTCTAGCTCAAACCTTTTTTTGAGTTGTCTCATAAAATACTAAAAGGAAAATGTTGTTTTTTCTATATTTGAATTCTTTGACAGTCTTTTTTTCCTTTGTGGTTTTTGTAAACGAGAAATTAAAATAATACGATTGTTTTTTTATCAAAGTATTACACAGGTATATTGAATATTTTATGTATGTTAAATTGTACAAATCCTCAAGAAAAAGGAAAATGCTAAATTTAATAAGTTACAATTACTATTCATCAGAACACAATGGAGGGGATGCATTCAACAAATTAAAGATTCAGATTTAAAAAATTACTTTTTTAATTTTTTCATCAAAGTAGCTGAGAACAAATTCAATATTTAACACTACGTTTATAGGATTTCAAATAAGCAGAGAAAAATTGAAATTGCAAAATAATTCGAAAAAAAAAAAAGTGAATTAGCAAATTTCCTCAATAATATTTCCCTGTTTCAGTAATTAATACACTTCGATTATAAAAGAATACTAGCGTCGAGATTTCTGTAATATTAAACTAGATCCGATTGCTTATTTTTTATAATAGCAAATAAAATATAACTATTCAATGTTAAATAAATATATTTAATATTTATTTAATACCAACATTTTCATTTACTTTTTTATCAGTTATTTATTATTATACCTAACACGTAGTTACTCAAATCTAAAGGAATCTACTTTTTCGTTCCAGAATTCTGAGAGGATTTTTTATTTATATTTCTTTTTTTACAATCTAAATCAGGTATTTCCATTGAATATATTAAATTGTGAAAAAATTAAGACCTGATAATTTAAAATACTTTTATTTATACTTAAAAATACTTATAAAATATTTATACATAATATTTATACTTAAAAATACTAAAAAAATATTTAAACATAAAACTTAGCCTCTAAGTAACGTTGAAAGATTTGTCCTTTCACGGACTTCGCTTAAGAAAAATATTAAAAATTTGAAGCATTTTCTTCCACAAAGTTTGCATATTGGATTTACAGGGGAGGACTGCTCATCCGAATTTGATGTCCCCTTGTCTTCATGGGTTGTTGAAATTAACGACGGGGAAAAGTCATATGGCACACAGAGGAATATTTCAGAGTGAAAAGAGCTCATCTCTGATGGTATTACATCTAAAGTGTCTTTGAGCATCTTATTCTCAAATTCCGACAGGTGAAAGTTTTTACAGTCTACGTATTTTAAATTTTTGAACAGAGAACGTATTTCCTCCAGGTCAATATCTGGTAACAGGTTTCCCCCTTCTCCATAGGAAAGTATCGTGTTTATTCTTTTGCAGTAAGCGCCAAGGGTCTCATGTTCTTCGTTTTCTTCAAACAAGTTTATGTAACATCTGTTGAACACCATTATAAGACACAAAGAGACCAGCTTGGCAAAAGTAAAGCAGTTATTGCCCTCACAAACATATATGATAGTTGTGCGAACCAGAGAACACAATAGCATGAAATGATAATAAGATGGACTCACGGACAGTTGCACGCATCTTGATAAATACGCTTTCACAAAAGAGTCGATTGAATATTTAAATGTGGTGATGGGTAAAATAACGTCCATTAATGAAAACAATTCGTCTTCGAAAAGTTCACTTAAACCTTCAATTACGGCTGCGACATCTTTTGAATGCTCGGTTAATACGTAGTATTCTGGAGAAATATCAATGGAGGTTTGATCTGTACTTTTCACCATGCATAATGTCGAAGAAAAACTTTCAATACAAAATCTCATTTTTATTTGGGTTGCCGTTTTAAAGAGTAACAATCACTGGAATAGAAGTAGACTACAATTTGCTGGTGAAAGCTTTTAGTTTGTTTTGATTTTTCTATGTGTCCTTTGTACGGCGAAGAGTAATTGAAGGCTGTGCACCAAAGGGTTGCCACAACAGCTATCAGAAATTTCGCTATTTTATCCCCAAATAGCTTAAAAGAATATTAAGTATTCTTTCTACTATAATGTCCTTTGTTCCTTCCTTTCAACCGTTATTGTTGTTACTTATGGCAATTTCCATAGACAAAGCTGACGAAGTCAATGATTTAAGCTGAGTTTTTGCAATAGCTGTTGTTGCTGCTAATGGCACTTGCCTATGGACAAGCCTCCCGCTGATACAGCAGCAGATTTAAGCCGAAAGGAGCGTCTCTTGTTTTTGAAGCAGCGCCAACTAGGGCCAAGAGTACGACTTAGCTACACACTCATCACATTTGCCTGCACAGCTCCTATTTACAGGGAGGTACAGTCACACATCTCACAGATAGCACACAGAAGAACAACTATTCCCGAACCGGGACTCGAACCCGGGACTCCCAGAACACGAGGAAGACGCGCTACCTCTGTGCCAGAAAGTCGGCGTAATTATTCTTTCTACTATAATGTCCTTTGTACCTTACTTTCGTCGGCTCTCTGGCTCAGAGATAACGCGTCTTCCTCGTGTTCTGGAGGTCCCGAGTTCGAGTCCCGGTTCGGGAATAGTTGTTCTTCTGTGTGCTATCTGTGAGATGTGTGACTGTACCCTCCTGTAAATAGGAGCTGTGCAGGCAAATGTGGTGAGTGTGTAGCTAATTCGTACTCTTGGCCCTAGTTGGCGCTACTTCAAAAACAAGAGACGCTCCTTTCGGCTTAAATCTGGTGCTGTATCAGTGGGGGGCTTGTCCATAGGCAAGTGACATAAGTAACAACAACCTTACTTTCAACCGTTGTTGTAACTTATAGCAATTTCCATTGACAAGTCAGCTGACGAAGTCAACGATTTAAGCGGAGTTTGTGCAGTAGCTTCTGAGGGGAAAGGCTCAAAGGGCAGAAGTTTGACTTCTATCTCATATGAAGATGATGCTTGTACATCCACTTTTTACAGGGAGGTTCTCTCATGCACATCTCACAGACAAAACACAGCGTAAAGAATGACCTTTCTCGAACCAGGACTTAAACCAGATTACGAGGAAGACGCGCTATCTCTAGAACAGGTTGATTACTCAGTCGTTGTAAAAACAATATGATAATTTCAAATTAACCTAACCCATCAGTTTGAAGTATCTAATAATTTGGAAGAAAGAAAACAATTCCTTATTCAATTCCTACTATTAGCTCTCTCTCTCTCTATCTCTCTCTCTCTCTCTCTCACACACACACACACACACTTGTTCAAATACATTTTTTTAAACTTACATTTTTCTACTTCGGTGCAACAATCCTGCATCAAATAACCGTTGTATAAGTTTCAATAAGCACATGAAGTACTGTATTGTTTCAGCAGCGTTCACATTTGGCCTGCTGTTGCGGGCAATGGAAGGTCACGCCTAGCTCTAGAACATCACGTGATCCAAAGGGACAGTGGCAAATGATTGTCTCTTCCGGAAAACTATTTGTCATCATCCTATTGGGATCTTAATTAAGACATTTTAAAATTAGTTTGAAAATCATCTGCAATGGAATTCCTGACACTTTATGAAGTTCTTTTTCTGATCTGACGGCTTCTTGGTAATACGTAATGTCGTTAATGTTCGTTATGTTTATTTTTAAGCTAACAATTCTTCCTTGTGCCTTCTTCAGATGCCGAAGTCATCGCATGCTCTAATATTTTTTAACACCGGAGACCGGTCCAGCCATTTGCAAAAAGTTTCTTATTTCAAAATTGTAAAGATAAGTGGCGATAATGTTTCTAAAGGTTAAAAAAAAGTTCTTTCGTGATAAAACAAAATTTATCGGTAATTTTAATGCAAAAAGTGGTAACCGTAACTGATTGCAGAATTGTTCATTTGGTGTACTATCTTTATTGGAGACTTGGCATCGTTGGCGCTGCAAGGGTTACACTAAAGTACAATTTTTTCCGTTAACCTTTTATTGGGCCTTAAGGATTACATTTGTGGTGAAATTCTTCCACATTTGGGAGCAGTTAGGTAGGTTAATATGAGTTCTTGGTTGGGGGGGATTTTTATGAAAAAATATAGACGGGCAGTTTTTATATCTCACGCATGGTGATCTTGATATATTAATTTAGAAAATTAATTATTCAAACTAATTTAATCTAAAAGGTTTGATTCGCTTATTTTTTTATAAAATAAATCGCAATCACCGAAGTATTTTATTACACCAATACCAGAAAAAAAATGATTCTTTAAAGAGTTCGTTTTCTTTACAGCAATCGGTTTTTGAGTCTGCATTTTTCTGCCTTTGGTGGAATGAACCCTAATCGAGTATTTGGATTAGCATTTAGTACTAGTTTAGGTTTAAAAATAAAGCTAAATAGGATTAAAATAGTTGAGAAATATTTATAAATTCAATAATTTAGATAAGACTACGTGGAAAGACTGAAAAATGCTATTCGGTAATTGATTAATTGATATGGCTTCTGTTTTTTTTTTTTTTCCTTAAAGCTTTTGTTCGGTAGATGGAAAGTAATTGCCCTAACGGTACAACATGCCACTGAATTATTTATTTTTTCTTACTGCTCATGCGTTTGTAAAATTTGGCGAGGTTTGTTTGTTTTTGGCGTGAAAAAATAGATTACTAAACATAGATTAATTTCGACTTATTTTTTGCTCTTTGTTCTTTCTCATACGAGTTTTATGTTTCCTTTTTATTTGCCATTTCTTTTCTATAGTTTTCAAAAAATGGGAAGACTTACTTTTTTTATTTTACCAAGTTTCTTCGTGTAAATACCATCATTTTAATACAATACGCAATGGAAAAAAATTCAGGTAAGCGAAACGGCAATTAATAGCAAAGCATGGAATACCTGAATATATCTTATGAAGTGGCAAACATAAATTAGTTTATTTCTGTGCATGCGCAGTTTATTGGCGGTCTTATAACTGGTTGAGTGTAAACTTGGCATAAAGGTGGCTTTATGCAAAGCCAACCATTGTGCGCAATAGATAATAAAGCCTTCTTTCGTAAAAGTTACGTGACCACAATGGTACAATAGCACACAGTTACGCCGACGGAACAACCACTTGCCATAGTCCCATCGACGTTATTTCAACCGTTCATACGAGGAAAATACAGAGACAACATCATAAGGACAATGATTTTATAGTCGGCCTCGTGTGAGCCCACCTTCAATTCTTGTCTCAAGAACTTATTGTTTATGGTTTCTAGGCATGCGCAGTCTCATAATATAAACCAAACTTTCAAATAAGTTTTTGGAAACTAAACCTTGATTTTTATACAGTAGAATTTGTCATTTTGGGACAGCAACTCTTTAATACAAATTGAGCTGCCACTGGAAGATTATGTAAACTACCCAAAATCCATATCAGAGAAAACCGTAATGCTTCTGCTTTGAATTCCGTTGTGCAACACAAGCTAAAATGGCATTTTGCATCAAAAAGTTTACTTCGGCTTTATGTTTAATGCATGGTACACACCAAAATCCGATGAATTATCCATTGAAGTGCTTCTATTTCTCTGAAAATGCCAAAGACGTCTATGGAGTTATTTTGAAATTAAGTACCATTTTCCGATCGGAGCTAAAGGCAATACTGGATAGTATGAGGGTTCAAGAGTCAATGGAACTGTACGAAACATTCATGAAATCCATTTTGTCAAGATTTGTGAAACTGACAGAGAATTCACTGTTTACAAGTTATTTTCATTTTTTGCTGCTCTGTTCTTTGAGTTATACAATTGTTTCAGAAATGTTCCTTAATTCGCAGTGTTTTACTCAAGCAAAAATAACTTCGCTATGCCTCATAGCTGCCTATGAGAGATGTTACTACAAAGACCTTTTGAGATTAGGAGAAGAATTTGAGAGTTTGAACTCATATTGCAAAAAAATAAACCCAACTCTCATCTCTGAAGATGGCCAGTCTCTGTTACCTGAAGATTTCCAATTGTATTTCAGCTCCCTTCTTGTGTGCTTAGTGAATACTGATTACCAAAATTTTGTCCTGACAGATTTGGAGAAAGGGATGCTCAGTGATATTTTAGATCTAGTTCCGCCCGAAGGCACATCTGCTGACAATGAATCGTCGACAAGCTTGTCACATAGATCTTTTTTTCCTTCTATTGGAACCAATGTAAGACAAAATATAATTTCATCTGGTATTTGTGCCTTCTGTTTTGGAAAATGCTACAACTTTCTATCGTTATATCTAAGTGAAACTGTTTGAAATATTCAATCTTGAGCATTTAGAAATGTGTTATTATGAAAATAATTTTCTGGATGACTAAAAAAGTATTTTTTAATAAAAATTTTCTTTTTACTTGTGGCCTGTAATTTTATACGAACCCATATCTTACTCACTGTTCCTCGATAGTGATTAGTTTAAGGAATGTCTGATTAAATAAATTTTAAATAATTAGGCTAAAGAGTGAAAAATTGAATTAATTTTAGATGATTAGTTTAGCGAATGCTAGATTAGATTAAATTTAAATGATTAGGTTAACGAGCGTTAGATTAGATTAATTTTAAATTATAAGTTTAGCGAATGCTCGATTAGATTAAATTTAAATGATTAAGTTAACGAGTGTTAGATTAGATTAAATTTAAATGATTAAGTTAACGAGTGTTAGATTAGATTAGTTTTAAATGATTAGTTTAGCGAATGCTAGATTAGATTAATTTTAAATGATTAGTTTAGCAAATGCTAGATTAGATTAATTTTAAATGCTTAGTTTAGCGAATGCTAGATTAGATTAATTTTAAATGATTAGTTTAGCAAATGCTAGATTAGATTAATTTTAAATGATTAGTTTAGCAAATGCTAGATTAGATTAATTTTAAATGATTAGTTTAACGAATGCTAGATTAGATTAATTTTAAATGATTAGTTTAACGAATGCTAGATTAGATTAAATTTAAATGATTAAGTAAACGAGTGTTAGATTAGAATAATTTTATATGATTACTTTAATAAGTGCCAGACTAGATTGATTTAATTTTTGAATTGGTAAATTCCCTTTTTAAAGCATAACAGTTTGTATTTTTCTTCCATGATATCAATGTATATTCTCATTAGGGCTAATTATTTCCATAGTAGAGTGGAAGTTATTAAAATTGGTGGAACATTACACTTTTCATCAGTGGAGAAATTGAGACTATTAAAATTATTGCTTTTTATGCAAAGCTAAATCCGAATTTGAATAGCTTTAATTCTTATTCCAATATTCATTTAAAGAATAAAAAAGACAAAATGCTATAAGACAAAGGAATATAAATTAAGATATAAAATATATTATGCTTTAAAAATATTTATTATGATTTAATAATATTAAGGGAGAAGTTCGAATCTCTTTTTTTTAAATTTTAATATTCAGTAGACAGTTAAGTAAGTGAAATATTTCATTTCTTTTATTCGGGATTTGATTATTTATTCGGGAAATGAGAAATTATAAATGTTCAATAACGCCCTGAAGCAGTTAATGAATTCAAAATAATTTTTTAATAAAAAAATAGAAGGATTATCTCCTATTTTCTTTGTGTAGCAACCCCCAAATATCATATAATTCTTTTGAAATCACCACTACATTTCTTCTCTCTTTTCTATCTCTATATCCTGTATTTCTGCTAAAAATAAATTTTAATTACATTGGTTACTAAAAGTTAATTTAATTTATTTTAGTAGAGGTGGACTTGTGGCAAGGTCTCAACTTGTGAGTCTTAGGGTTTCCGGTTCGACACTCAATTCCAACGAAGAACCACTTGTTGCAAATTAAATTCGTCAGGAGCAAACGTCCTATGACGACTGTGTTCTGGAGAGATGGGTACCAGCTCAGTTGCCGTCCACCTCATCTGAACGAGGTTCAAAATTACGTTCGTTTCCAAATAGCCTTAGTGTTGCTTTACAACGAGATATTATTTTAACTAAACATTATTTTGTTATTGTTATTACTAGTGGCAATAGTCATGGATAAGTGCGCTTGAGATGGATCATGAATAGCGATTTTAAACTGATTGAGCGTCTCTTGTTTTTCAGTAGCACCAACTAGGGCCACGAGTACGGCTTAGCTACTTCATGCATTACATTTGCTTGCACAACCCCTTTATACAGGGTGGGGGGTACATTCGCTCACCTCACAGATAGAACACAGAAGAGCAACCATGCCCGAACCAGGACTCGAACCCAGGACGCCCAGATCATGGGGAAGATGAGCTACTCCTAAGACAGGACACCGGCTTAAATAATTTCAAATTGTTTGAATAACTATAATTAATTTTTCATCCATTACTTAAAACTAATCATGAATTTCTAAAATTACAATTTTTGGATAACAGTGGGAATGTTGTTGTTGCTTATGGCACTTGTCATGGACAAGCCCCCCTGATACATCAGCAGATGCTAAGCCCGAGATATGCGTCTCTTTGTTTTACAAGTAGCGCCATCTAGGGCCAAGAGTACGACTTTTTCTACACACACGCCACAGCCCTTTTTCATGCATATTCATTCACCCATCTCAGATCGTAATTTAGAGCTGGAACAGAGAACGATCACCTCTGACCCAGTACCTCCCAGTGGTATTATTCTCGACAAGGAGGACTTTGGGACCACGAACAGATTTAATGAGCGCCAGCCGCCACACATTCGGGGAATCTTTTGGCCGGTGAGTTTCGAATTCGTAACCTAAGGAGTACGAGTCCAACGCTCTGCCGACCAGGCAATCCCGGCCCTACATATATAGGGACATAGAGTGCATTGACACTTCCCCATGGCCGTTCAACTATTGAAGTCTCATAGCACTCAGGGGAGGCCTGCAAGCCGACCATTCCACCTAGAGAAATTCGGCCCGGAAATCCCGGTCCTACAGTGGGAATGAATGTAAGAAAGAAAGGCTGCATAGTTTGGAGATGTTCGGAAATGAAAAATTTTATCTTTTTCTTATAAGATGCATTGTATGAAAATTGATTGACTTAACAAAAAACTGAAATGTTAACCGAAGTCGTTTAGTATTCTTAACTCGGAAAAGTAGTTCGATGCAAAACTATTCACTTATTTCGAATATTGTTTACTGTTCCGAAACATAAATGTATATAATTTCTGTATAAGCAGAGCCTTACTAAGGCAGGTGCATAAGGGGCAGCTGTCCCGGGCCCCCACATAAGTGGAGGGTCCCAAATCGAATATAGATTTTATTTTACGTTTCTTTTTTTAAAGAATGTTCTTCATGACTGAGGTTGTGAATCAGAAGGGGCCCAAAAGAATTCTTCCCACGATCCCCAGTTAAGCTAATTCGGGACCTGGTTGTAAATCGAATTTCTCGAAAAATTAAGTTACATTTTTTGGTACTTCATTACTACAGTAGTGAAGCAGAGAGGGCCCCAAAGATGTTTTTGACCCAACTAGGCTAAGGCGGACGCTGCATATTTCTATTACTAAATACCAAAGATTAACAATTAACGATCACAAGATCATTCAATAAAAATACTAAATTCACGTCAAAGATCAATATTTCATAATTATTGATTCAACGCCATTTTTATATAAAACTTTTGCAGTTTTATTCAAGATTTAAAATTTTTGAGAAGCAAAAATAATGACAAATAAAAAAGAAAAGAAAAAGACAGAAAAAAGGCATCCAGTCTTTTTAGTACATCTGGAAAGAAGCGAATTCATTCAGTTAGTAAACATAAAAGTAATTTATAACAGAACAACAAATCTCAATCAATAATTAAAAAAATTAATAGTACACTCTAAATTTTCTTAAAACAGGATTTTACACTATCCCGTATTCGAAAAATATTTCTTCAGCATCTTATTTCTTCAGAGAAAG
Organism: Argiope argentata; assembly: GCA_026289955.1. Taxonomy (NCBI): domain Eukaryota; kingdom Metazoa; phylum Arthropoda; class Arachnida; order Araneae; family Araneidae; genus Argiope; species Argiope argentata. Next base: position 5,871,234 of record JAOUZG010053459.1, on the reverse strand, counting down.
AAGACGACATTACTAGATAAAGTTTAAAAAAAGGTAAACGTTATTAGAGAAACCGGTAAAGGTTACGTATAGTGTGCCCCTTGCCGCGCCAAGGATGCCAAGTCGCCAATAAAGATGGCGGACAAACAAACACTTCTATGGAATAGTTACGGTTACGACTTTTCGCAATATAAATGATTTTTTTACTGATAAGCATTGTCTTTATTTTTTTAATTTAATTTATTTAGAATTTATTAACTTAAAAAAACATCCTACGGCTTCGCTAGGCCCGGGAGCGAGAAACTAGTAGCTTCGCTAACACATTGAACATTAGGAATGTGCGGATAACATGAACAGTAAATAATAATTGAGAAAGACAAAGATGCAAAAAAGAATGGATTTAATAGGAAATTTTAAAGAACGAGAAATGCGAATAATTCTATTGCAGACGGTTTTTAAAGAAAGAAAGCAGACGACTTCGTAAAGAAATAAATCAGACGATTTTGTGAAATCGCATACTGACAATTAAAATGAGTAAAAGAATGAATATTTTAAATTCGCATTAAAAATATAATTGAAACTTCTTATTAACTATACAAAAAAATTATAATACAGATCAGAAATAAGACATTTAATTGATATTATTTTATTGTTTTTAATTTAACAGTTTTCATAAAACAGTTGAAGCTCATGTACAACTCAACCATTGTAGGAAGAAGTAAACAAAACATCATTAGGGTTACTACAAGAGCTTTGTGTTGGGTTGCCATATTGGCGACAAACTCGGGGGCACACTAATGACCATTTTAACCGAGAAACCTTTTTGAAAAACATTAAATGAAAAACGTTATAGAAAATATTACTTAAAACTTTGATTTTTTTAAAATCATGTCAGAACATGATATTGTTTTGGGAATGAGGTTTTGTGGCGTCAACAAAAATCTATAGGGTGAAAAATTGAAATTGTATTATCTGCACGAGCATTTCAAAAAAAAAAATCAACTTTTAGCAACGCGTTGCCATCGCATTTACAAAAGCTCCAATTTTTAAAAAATAAGGTAATGATTACAGCAAATAAAACGTAGAAAAATGTCAGTTTGAGCACGTGATTATATGAAATGGAAATAAACAGAGGAAATGAGATATTTTTCAAAACAATCAATGCGAGACAAAGTTTTTAATGATCGCTTGCGATATTAAAGTGACTCATTCAAATGAAACAATTAAAAATGAATGAAAATATAATTTAACTCGCACGAGCACGCGGTGCTTGGCCGTTCAAGAAATGATGTTCTGACATGATACATTGAAATAGGCATAGCAGATTTCGTTTTAATCTTTATTGAAATACTGCTTTCTTTAAACTTCAGTTTTTTGTATAGTATATTTACATTAAAAGTTTAAACCCGAGCGATTCTGATTCATTCATTGCCTTCAATTATACGGGATCTTTAGTCGATCCTGCAATCGCATATAAATGTGAATTAGCTTAAAATAATTTTATCGATTAACAAAATTTTTTTACCTATTATACTTAACGCAACACTTATAATCTTTCTATAATTATAATAAAGTGAATAAATATTTTAATCGCTGATTTTTCCACAAATAATATAATTTCGCCAAGCGATCTGCATTTCTAGGATACCTTCTGCTTTATAGTAAATCGGTTCCCATAATAACGACTGCAATTCGGCATGGATAGAATATATTGCATTTTACAGTTGGTGTTGGAGCAGATTAAGAATCCGTTTTGCGTCTGCGTAAAGTGGCGTTTACACGACAGTTCGAATCTTCAGACGAGCCACGCGTTCCCATCGTTTTACCCCTCTTGGGGTGTTTTGATGTCTGTGGACGCGTCCGAAGTTTTCCTGCAAAATGTCAGTAAAGTGTCCAGGCATCAAAGGACCCCAAGAAGCCGCAAGAGGGGTAAAATGGTCGAACGCGTTGCTCATCTGAAGATCCATATGTCGTTGGAACTAGGCTTAAGCCTCTAACAAAAGGCTACCTTGAATTATTGATTATTTTGTTGCTTTTAACCTCCCCCCCCAAATCTAAAACTAGGTTTGTCTTGGGGGGGGGAGTGGAGTAGAATAATGGTGTGTGGTCTTTCCGTATTTTTGATTCCTGTTTAAAGCCAGCCTAACTAGCGTTCTCAGTTGTAATATTTATTCCTATGACATGGGCGAGTCCATAGCATACCTCATTTTGACAGGTAGGAGTGCTGGAGATGGAGGTGCAACCAAAATAAGTGTTGCCTTTTTAATGTTGTGTTGAAAGTGAACACTTTTCCTGGTTTATTTCAATCTCTGAGTGAAAACGTTGCCATTGATTTGATATGTAAATATTGTACTTTTAACAGAAACATTTGACAGTTGCTAGTAAAAAATATGTTTCCGTATTATTTAGATGTTTTTCTGTAAAGGAAAATAAGTTAAGACATTAATATATTTTTTTTTATTTTCAAAATCAATAAATTACCTTTTTTGAAGATTTATCAATGGAAACATTCCTCAGACAAAAAGCATTTTTAAATAATCTATAGATTCTTTAATATTAGGAAATTCAGAATTCTGTAAAAATACCCACCTGACGAAAATAAATAGTTTGTAATTTTTCGTTTATACTAAATGATTAACACTGGTATTTTCTTCCGGCATTCCTGTAATGAAATAATATACCAATGAAAGTTTATAAAGTATGAAAAGGAATTTGTATTAACGAATCGTTTTATAAATATAATCAAATGGAATTTGTATTAAATATCCAATAAATAAATATATAGGTAACTGAAAAATATATTTGTTGTTGTTTGGCGCTTGTAATGGACAAGCCCTCCTGCTGATACAACAGCAGATTCAAGCCGAAAGAAGCATCTCTTGTTTTTGAAGCAGCTTCAACTAGGGTCAAGAGTACGACTTAGATACATATTCACCACATTCGCTTGCACAACCCCTTTTTACAGGGGGGAGGGCATATTCACACACCTCACAGATAGCACACACAACATCGCTTAATGCACCACCTGGTTATTTAAACAGTGTAATGGGCATGAAGTGGAAGATATAATGAAAGTGACTGTTCTTAGACGTCTCACAATTATCGGTTAGAATTTCATAATAATAGGGGATTTTAGTTTTGAACTAAAGAAAGCTGGAGGCAGTGAGCTGTTTGAAATTTAAATGGAAAGTGGCTTTGTCTAATTAAGCTAGCTATTGGAGATAAACTGAAGACTTATGCTAATTCACAAAAACATATAATTTGTTTGAAATTACAAATTTCTGAGAAATATTGTAAAATTACAAAAGAAAAATTTAGGGGCGAGGACAGAAACAATAATAAAAAAGAAAAACACACAAAAAATGGTATGTACAAACACAAAAATAACAGAAAAAAGGTATGGATTTGTGGAGCTACCCTTATAGATAATGTTCTTAAAATTTAAACAAATCTCTGTTTTCTCCAATGTGGCGAATCATTCTTCGAATTTTCATCCTGGATCCTTAACACAGATAGCACACAGAAGAACAACTATGCCCAAACTGGGACTCGAACCCGGGACTCTCAGAACACGAGGAAGACGCGCTACCTCTATGAAAGAAAGCCGGCAAAAATATTTTTTAACTTAATATGCCAAAACATTTTTTCCTACACACCGGGGAAAACGTGATATAACTCAACAAATGAATGACAGCACTTAAGCCACGTGTCCTTCTCGCTCAAACGTGGCTTCCTATGAAAATGAGGTTTGCGATGGATTCGCTCATCCCGTAGGGATAGATGTTGCGATTGAGGCACTAGTGCTAGATACTACATTTGGAAGGCCATTGGCCATTCATTTTCAATATCAGAAGTAGAAGATACACTCCCCTCTGGCTTTTCGAGAACCTCCCA
>JAOUZG010053459.1:5792468-5805127 GCA_026289955.1 Argiope argentata | reverse complement strand
TAGTGTACATTTAAGAATACATTAGACATAACTATAGTGTACATTTAGGCAAACATTAAACATAACTATAATGTACATTTTGCATTGGACCAGAAGCTCGGAACCTTACGGAAAACCCAATTAAAGCTTTTAAAATGTTATTTCTACCAAAAAAAAAGTGTAAATTCTTTCAGGAAATATTCCAGATGCTTATTTTCCCTGGTTCAATTGTTTCAAAAATTAAATATAATAAAATAAAATATAAAAATCTCAGGAACTTTCATTTTAAATAATGTTAAAAATGAACTTTTCTTTTCAAAAAATACCGGTATTTATCAGTAATGTAGCAGTAAAAGATCCTTTTCCCATTACAGTAATTTGACCATTTAGAGCTACAAAATATTAATTCCCATTATCCTGCAGTTTCTTCATCACTATTATTGTGTCAAAGCCCATTCATGTTTATTGAAAATACTGATTCACCAAGAGTGGGATTTTATTTTTTTTGATGGATCACAATTTCCGATTCCCATTCTTTAATTAAAGCCTTTTGGTTACCTTATGACATAGGATATTAACAGCTAATTACTTATTTGAGATGTGCTAGAAAGGAATGCGTGTATTAACCTTTATCATGATATATATAATATACTAGCCGCCTTTGGTGACCAGTGGGTTAGCCAATATCAATGCATGCAAAAATGTTCAATTATTATTTTATGTTACTTGGGTTTCATAACAGGTTTTTCAGCAAACTATTTTATCATGTCGGAACATAACATGATTTAGGAATAAGGTTTGTGGCTCAACAAAAATCAGTAGGCGAAAAATAAAAAAATTATTATCTGCACGAGCATCTCAAAAAAAAATAATCAGCTTTTAACAAAGCGTTGCCATTGCATTTACAAAAGCTCTGATTTTTAAAAAAAATCGTTTATACAGCAAATAAAACCTAGAAAAATGTCATTTTGAGCACGTAATTATATGAAATGAAATAAGTAGGAAATGTGACTTATTTTGTAAACAATCAATGAGAGACAAAGTTTTTTTTTTTTTTTGGATCGTTTGCGATACTAAAATGACTCGTTCAATGAAACCATTAAAATGAATGAAAATATAATTTAACTCGCCCGAGCACGTGGTGCTTGGCTGTTCAAGAAATGATGACCTGACACGATACATTGAAATATGCATAGAAGTGTTCATTTTAATCTTTTAAACTTAAAATTTCAGTAGTCATAAAATGTATTTATTCTAATAAGTAGGCCTTAAGATGTTTTGTTCATTCTACTACTCATTTTTCTCATCTATGTCAATAAATTTTAATTTTAAGTGAAACTGGAAATGATGAAACTGCAATTAATATAACGACCTATTTTTTACTGAATCCAGGCTTGTCTTTAAATAAAAAGCATGAGAGGTGAAAGCAGAGTCGCTCGTTATCGAAGTCTTATGCGCAATACAGAATAATTTTCATAACTTATAACATCTCAAAGAATTATTCAGCAAAATTAGAACAGATTCATCATAAAATTTAGCGTTATTTTTAAAAGGATATAAATAAAACATTTTAATAAAAAAAAATAAAAAAAAACATTTAATTAAAATGTTAATAAAAAAAACATTTTAATTTTCGGTTTATAACAATTCAAAAAATTATGTAGATAGCTCTTTTGTTCTAAGGAATCATTTTCTTGACACTCCAACTTTTAAATAAATAAGTTTTTACATCTTTGCGATCAAATCGGACCAATTTATTAAGTTTTGAATAATACAATATCAGAAGGATCAATACTTTCATAATCTGAACCGATTAATCTTAAGAAATTTTAAAAGGTGATTTGGTTTTTTTTAGTTGGTCGTTGAAATGATCTACTATCGTCCACTTATATAGAATAGTGATATTGAAATTTTCATAAAGCGGTCAGTCTTAAAGATTGGTGTACTTTATTGGAGTTCAAATCATTTTTATTTAGGATATTAGATTCCCAAGAATATTTTGTTAAATATGACTCATATGAGGATGAATGTAAAAATTTTAAATTCGTAACTACTCAGAATTTATTGGCTGAATTACGTAATGCATAATTATTTATTTCATTATAACAACATTGATATAATTTTTAAACATAATATTTTGAGCTTTAGGATAATACAAACTGAATTGATATTTTACTTAAATGGTGGATGGAAAGGTTTAAAATTGTACGTTTTTATAGAGTAGTAAAATTCAAATTTTCATAAATCAGCCAATTTTAACACTTTGGTGACCGGCAATTTTACACAGATATTTTAAATTCCTAATTCATTAGAGCATTTATTGACGCAAATTACATAAAATGTAGGTATTTATTCCATTTAGACCATTTTAATTGTACTGAATAAGGCTAGTGCCAATTACTAAAGATTTACAAACTGACCGTTGGGTCCGGATTTCAATGGATATTTTGCACGAATTAAACTATAATTGCTTTCATGAAGTTGATTTATTGAATTAATAATACAGTGAAATATAAAACTTTATCTTGGGTTTTTTTAAAAACGAAAACATATTTATTTCATTTCATTTCATGGAATCGCGTGATGATTCACTTTTCTACTACACTTTTCTGGATATAATTTGCAGCAATAATTAACTTATTTTTTCCTCAGAGTTTTTGTCAACATAATGGCAAACGCTGATAAAAGATTATTTTTTACCATGCTCGTGAGGATTAAATTGTAATTTTGCACGAAATAAATTGTTGAAAAATATGATTAAAATATTTATTTAAAAATTCACTATAAATAAAAATTTAATTTGTTGGTAAAAAAATTGATATCATTAAAAAGATAATTTTTTAAACTTTAATTTGATATAAAAATTATTTTTGTGTGATACTATTATAGGAAGGTATAGCAAAAAACAGGTCTGAATTTTGCTTAGTTTTTAATTAATTAAAATTCTAATAAATTTTTTTTGAATCTAAATCATTCTCAAATATTCTTGAATACACTCAAAAAATTTATTAAAATCGGTCCAGCCTTTTAGGAAGGGTTCAGTCACATACACAGGCACAGAATTATATATATTTAAAAGAAACTGTTTACTTTTCTGTAACATCTGGTATGGTCAGGTCAGATCAGCTCAGCTGGTCACTTCAACCTACCCTTTTGGGCTTTTCCCACGGTTATTTGGCTCAGAGCGGACAGTGACCACAATGGACGCGTTAGGGGAGCTGGTGGGACATTCTTGAACCTATTGTGATGTTACCTTAATCACACATATATCATCTATTGTGTAGTTTCGAGCTTTGCACTTGTAGAGATAAGCCGATACTTTTGAGAGAGAAGGACTTTCTCACTTTCACCGTAAACGTCTGATTTTTATGAAATGTCAAGGGCCTGACTAAGGCATAGGCATACGTGGCAGCTGCTCCCCCCACATAATTTGGGCCCCCCAAATGGAATAGAAATTTTATTTTACACATTCTTTTTTAATGAATGTTCTTCATTACTAAAATAGTGAAGCAGAGGGGGTCCCAAATAAGTTTTTGCTCCTGCTCCTGGTCCAAATAAGTTTTTGCTAAGTCGGGGCCTGTGAAATGTATGTCGTTTTATATCGTCGAAAAAATCCATGAAGGTACTTATAGCCATTTCAACAAAATTATTCTTCATGAAAAAAAGGTCGGAGAGAATGTTTAGATTGTAGATGATTGCTCATACCGTTTCCCTCGAAAAAAAAAAAAATGGTGATGATTTTGGTTTGTGTAAAAGAAAAAGGCACCTCGTTCTAAAAAAAATGTATCCTTGAAATTTGTCCTGGAATCCCTGAATTCGTTCATACCCTTCATTATGCTGTTACTTAATATTAATTTTTAAATATTTCTAAGAAAGTTTTTATTTTCATTACCTTTTGATATGTTTAAAATTCATTCACATTATAATATCTTAATATCAATAATTAAATTTGATTGTCAAAAATGTATTTATCCTTGTAATTCGATAATCGAGTGCAAAAACAGAAAACTTCGTTAAAATAAAAATAAAAACTTTATCCCAAGTGAAAGAGATTTACAACTTAAAATAAATTTTTAAATTGCCTTGGTGAATTTTAAAAGTAGTTATTTATCTGCTCTAAGATAGTAAAAAAATGTGTCCGCTCTGACCACGAAAATATATGAGTCTGCTAAAGCTAAGTCCGTTGTACCCAAACCATCTTACTCAAAAGGACTGTTCTGCCCCTCTAGGGGGAGGGAGACGAATCTTTTTTGGGTCATTTCCTTCCCAGTGCTTCCCATTAGTGGTCTGTAGAAGATGGAATTAATTGTTATTTCTTAAATTTTAGGAAAACTTGTTTATATTCTAACGTTTAGTAAAATATTTATTATTATATACAAATGGAACGTTTTCTAAATTTATTTTAATTTTTTTAGTTGAAGTATATATTTTCTCAAATGCAAAATTAACAACCATAACTACTTATAAACCATTCTAGATTTTGTAATATCTGTTTTGTAAATTTTTCACAAACGTTGCGAAACATATCTAGCTTCAACAACTGGATTATTAAAATAATTCAAGTCTACATTATTAATCTTTGGGTTAAGGCCCATTTGAGATGTATGGTAACGAAAAGGCGGATCAATATGCAAAGATGGCAGCACAGAAAGAGAGTGTGGCTTCATTGTCCCCAAATCAAATGGTGCCTTAAAATGGGAATTGAGAGAAGAAATTAAGCTACAGTGGTTTGACAGATGGTATATGCCCAACAAAGGAAGAGTAACTTACGATTTTATTCCTAATCCAGAGATAAAAATAAGATACCATCCATTGATAATCCAAATTATATCAGAACATGGAAGAATCCTTACATATTTCCAAAGGTTTGGAAGAATGCAGGAAAATAAATGCATTTGTGGAGGAATCGGTACTGTTTACCACTATTTAAAGGAAAGCACAGAAATCTCCGAACATAGAAAACATCTGCAAGTTGAAAACAATGACTTTAGTTCAGTACGGATGGTACCAAATAATATTAGGACTCTGAAGGAAATGATGTCTAAAATTGTCAGTTTTTTGCCAACTGTTTGAAAGTTTGTAGAGGAGGAGGTGGTCAGTATTTGACCACTTTGAGGCCAATTATCTCGAAAGAGAGTATCATTTTGACAGATTCAGTCGATGTAAGGATGGGCACTGCTACAGCCCACAGTCGGCCACAACAAATCCTGTCGATACTGCTACGTTCAGTGGTGGCGGGGTGGTCGGCTGTACAGAAGAAGAAGAAGTATTAATGGAAAGCTGAATCAAAGCCTTTAAAATGTTATTTCTACCAAAAAAAATGTGGAAAATTCTTCAGTTAATGTTTCAGATGATCAGATATTCCTTCGTTTTCCCACATTCGATTATTTAAAGAAAGCATGTATATCTAATTGCTATTTCTAATAGTAGTGTGAAAAATAACCTTTTCTTTTCAAAGAATATCAGTAGTGTTAATAGTGTAGCAGTATTGGATCGTTTAAAAAAGATTTTTATTCAAGTTTGAACAGGCTTTCATAAAATTAAAAAAGCTGATTGAATCATCTCCACTAAAAGCGGTAAATTGGAATTCTAAAACGTCCTTATTTCGAAATTGCAGCCATTTACCAATATTTCTGAGTCTTCTAAGGCCTAAATCTAAGAAATTTGAAATTTAAAATTTCAATTCCTTGCCCACGCCAAAAGCATCATCCCATTGAACACTCATTCATTTTAATTTTTTCATTGATCGAGTCACTTTAGTATTGCAAACGATCCAAAAAACTTTGTCTCGCATTTTTTTGTTTTTAAAAAATATCCCATTTTTCCGGGTTCTATTTGCTGTTATCATTAACTTATTTTTTTAATCAGAATTCTTGTCATTGTTTTTTAATAAGAAATTTTGCAATGCCAACGCGTTATTAAAAGCTGATTTTTTAGATGCTCGTACACATAAAATTTTAATTTATTGTCCACGCATTTTTGTTGACGCTAAAAATCTCATCCCAAAAACAATATGTTCTGACATGATAAAAATATAACTAAATGTTGATTTATAATGTTACTTTAAAAATTATTGAATAATATTATAAATAATGATGTAATATCAGAAAAGACGAAACATTGGTGACTGAGCTTTATTTTAAATGGATATATCTAAACGTAATGAATAAACTCCGTACAAAAAAAACCAATTATGAAATTTTTTTTATTATAAAATAAAAAGTGAAATCGGACCTAAACAAATACTTTTAAAAATCACTTAAAACACCATTAAATAACACTGTAATCTCAGGCAGCGGAATAATTAATGATCACACAAAACCTGTACCTTCATCGCGTCCTGCGAAAGTTGAAGAGAATCATTAGTCTATGCATTCCCCCCTTCTCTGTTTTATGAATAGCCTATTTCTCAGAAAGAACACTCTATATAGAAAATGCGTCGGGAAGAAAACGCTTACAGAAGAAGACCCCATTCTTTACTGCACTCAATACAACCGGAAATTTCCAGTTTGGCAAGTGACGTAGTGAGTCGGCACAGAAGCAACAAAGTCGCTCGTTCCCGAACGAAAGAGCCTTGATAAATCGTTCGCGAACGAATGACCCTAACTCCTTCGTTTGCGAACGAAAGAGTTGATTCTTTTGTTCGAAGAGTCTGGATAGTTCGTTCGCGAACCAACTGAATTGAACGGGTCAAATTGGTGAACGAACGACATTGAGCCGAATCTTTCAAATGAACGCAATTTCCCATCATGTTTGTACTTGCTCATTTCAGGCTATCTCCACTAGTCATGAAAAGGACTGGTCTTGAGTTCGAAGGGCGGGGGAGGGAAGTGAGACGAATTCCATTGTGTCATTTCCTTCCCATTAGTGATCCTAAGAAGGTTCTTGCTGAGACTTCTGATCAACTTTGCCAACCATTGTGTTATCACAATCGGGACAGCTCGTGACCTTCAAGATCTCTTGAGGGTCATAGACTGCTGCAGAGAAGAAATTTCTTTAAATGTTCTATACTCTATTTCAACCTAACTTGGCAGTATTGTAAAAGGAAGAAAATGTCACGCTCCACGCTGGGAAAGAGTTATCTATACATTTTACTTCAAAATAACTAAAATTCCCAGAAAATTATCAGTTATTATAATAAACTACAGAAATAGTTTTTTTTATCAGCAGGTATTTAAAATTATTCTCAAGTTAGAAGTGATTATCTGTTGAGCATTTTGTAAATAAAACGAACGAATAAAAAAAAAGCTTGACCTAATGAATTCCATTTTGGCTAGAGCTGATCTTCAACAGTGGCGGATTTGGAGTTTCAGAGGCCTGAGGCGCAATTCAATTTTATATTTATAGTATGCACTCTCTATATATTTTTCACTCTATTAAGCTCTGTATCCGTTTTTTTTTGTTGTTAAAAAAAGAACGGGGTGAGGAACCTAGGTACATAAAATTGAAAATTAAAATCAATTTTTTTCATTTTACTTGGCAGTATTTAAAAGGATAACGAAGTCTTAAAAAAGTAGGTGCTATTTTGCACCATAGTTGCGCAATATTTTTCAGAGATGCATGCCTAAAATTTCATTATACACCAAATTAATTATTATAGAATGGAACTATTTTTTTATTTTGAAAATAAAAATATGTTGGTTTTGTTTTAAAACGCTATCAGAATCAGCTTTTTTTTATTTTGTTGTTTAAAATTACATGTTGTTGATTCTTCTGTTCTATTCTCCGATCGCTCATTAATTTCTTCGAGTTCGCACTTTGCTTCGGCTTTTTCTTGTGCTTATTCTGTTTTAATTTGTTCATCTTTCTTTTTAGGTTTGCATTCAATTCCATTTCTTTCGTCAATTTCTTCAAATTCATTTTCAACTTCAGCTAGTTCAGTGATTTTTTCTCGTGCACAATTTGTTTTAGTAAGCTCATTTATCTTTTCAAATACGCATTCTTGTTCTACTCGCTCATTAATTTGTTAGAATTCATATTCTACTTCAACTTGCACAACGTTTTTTTCATGCAAATAATCAATTTCACTCTGCCCATAGATTCTTTTAGGTACACATGCTGTATCAACTTGCTCAACTGCTCTTTCTGTCTCGTTTCCCATTTCAGCTCGTTTTTCAAACATAATACATTTTCAGAGTAAATTATTATGAAGCTCCCAATTTAAACTTTCTTTTCTGTAGCATGGCTAAAACATTAAAAAAAATTAGTATCATAAAAAATATTAGCTGGACTTTTGACGATTTTTCCGAAAAATTTCCCCCTTCAATTAAGAGGAGAAAGTAACCAGTTTATTTTTATCTTTTTGAGCATTACCAATGCCTAACGATTCGTATTGTAAATTAGCCCTGTTTTTAACCTTCAAATGTGCCCAAAAATATGCAGCCACGATTACAATATTTTCAAAACTACGAATATAGAAATGAAAATTTATGAAAAAATTATATGCTTATCAATCTTCACATTGGTCAAAGGTCAAACACAGAAATGAATTCCTTTCCACAACACAAATCAAAGTTAATATTTTTCAAACGTGAAACACTAAATCTCTAACAGGATGCTTTGGAGAAATTAACCTCCTTGAGCAAAGATCTTCTACGTAAGGTCTCTAACTAAAATGCGTCTTATGTCCTATTTTACGAGCACGATCATTGCCTTGAGATCCATTCATGTACATCATAGGGTCCGAGTGTGCAGGAGGGTGTAATATGCTATCTATCTCTTTAGTTTCGTACAAAATAAAAGATGTAAAATGTCTCCCCCCTCCTGGTTTACTTTTTACTCTCTCATTCTCAGAATAGTTGGTTTTTCAAGGGTACTGATACTGCATGATTCTTTGATTGAGATAAATGAACCGAGAGGGGTAATAGTAGAGTGTAAAAATGAAAGGTTTTATTAAAAAAATATTCTTTTTTTTTAAATTTAAATTATTATTTTAGAACTAAATTTTGAGGCCCCCTAATTTATGAGGCCCGAGGCGCGCGCCTCATGCGCCTGTTTGGAAATCCACCTCTGATCTTCAAGGTAAAATATTTGGCGCGCTTTCTTGTATATCGCCGCCAATTTAGCTACCGTTATCATCACTCGTACTTTTTCATTCTATCCTTTTCCCCAGTTTATATTTTTGATACTGTTAAGCACTCTAGTAACTATTATTTTAGATTCTTAAATATTTATTCAACAACCTAAAGCTGATTTTTTTTTTCAATTCACTTATAAATGTCTGAAAAAAGTGTTGCCACTGATTACGCTGTATACAGTTTCAAAACGGGGAAACCAATAGAAAGTGCATCACGCAGAAACACGTGAAATGTTTATTCTCAACTCAGAGAAGAAAACATCACGATTCTATCATTCAAATCGTTGATAAAAAGTTTCACATTTTACAGGTGTTTCCCAAAGAACAGTTTTCCGTTTGAAAATAAAAATGAAGACACTCAGGGCTTTTAGTATCCCTGGAAAGAAGCTACCAGGCTTTCATATTCAAAACATGCAAAATATGATGATTTTACATTATCCCATATTCGATTTTTAAAAAAATGTTACACGAAAAACAAGCTTTATAGAATATTGAAAGACTTGAGATTTTCTTTTGAAAAACGATGAAACGAAATGAAATAATTTGAATGATTTATTAAAATAACGTATCGATAATATTAAACAAATAATGAAAATTAAGAAATAACTAATTCTCTGATTTAAAATGATAATGAAGTTAATATACATTTACCATTTGGCGATAAAGTTTCGAGCGATAAAGATTTGCGAGATAAAGTTTCGTCAATGATCTGCATTTCTGGTAATTTTGTACTTAAATGTAACCCAATTCCCCCCGATAACGACGGCGATTTGGTATGCTTAGAATATACTATACTGCCAAGTTTGGGTGAAACAGAGTATACGGCAACGGCAACGTTGTGATGTTTCGGAGTTCCGCGGTGTGACAAAGTGGTCACGAGCACCTCCACATCATAATTTTGAATAATACTTTAATTTGTAAGTTGAGGGTACATTAAAATTAATAGAACTAGTTTAGACGAGCGCAATAAAGCTCTAACGTCAAAGATGGTAATTAAAAAAAATCTGTCTTTTCTTTTTTATTGGTAGATAATTAAGATAATTAAAATATTAGGTTTATACTATTTATGGGGCTATTGAGAAATTTAATGGAGTTACGTTGCACGTGCCTCCTAATTCTGGAGTGGGCTATTTTGCTTAGTTAGAAAAAATACATAATTCCAGGAAATATCGCGTGTAGCACATCGTAGCTATCTATGGCCTAAACAGGTATAATTTTGAAAATTTAAGACGCCAGATTGGTAACGAGTTAATTAGTCCTCAGCTTTTTGACGGCTGGGAAGTTGACAAATATATTATCAATAGCGGCTCTAGGCCTCTTACGAGAGCTAGGCTTTGTTTGGTCGTAAACAGGTAGTTGAAGTAACTCGTTACGAATCTGGGGTATTTTTTCGAAGAACTTAATTGATGTTCTTTTAATAAATTCCGAAACAGGATCAATTTTAAGGTCGTCATGAATAATTTTGTTTCTGACGTACCAGGGAGCGTTCACAATTCTCCTTAGTTGTCCATTTTGTAGAACTTGCAACTTCTTAATATTTTTTGCTGAAGTGGCCCCCCAGATTTGGGAACCGTACATAACAGTTGGTCTTATTATGGCTTTGTAGAGCAGCAGCTTGAGCCTAATCGATAGCTTGCTCCGAGGAGGGAAAAAGCTGTAGAGTTTTTTACTCATCATAATTGCTTTAGTGTGGGCTGCTTTAATATGACTATTAAAGCTTAATTTTGCGTCTAGTAACAACCCTAAGTATTTGTACTCATTTACAAAGGGGACGGGCTGGCCAAAAATTTGGATAGGTTCTAGATCGGGCAAACAGAGTATAATTCTTCTGCCTTATCTTAGCATGGGAATGTTTTTAGCTTCAATGAGAAAAGGCTTGAAGTTCAATAGAGTCTACACCCTTTTTCCAACCCCCCAATTTAACGGGGTGAAAAGTAGAATCCCCGAAGAAAGCCCTTCCACAAAGCTATCTTATCTATCAATGTCAACACCCCTTCTTTTGCTTAGAGATATTGCACCTCCTTCTTACTTCTTATCCTTTCTTTAAGCAAATTCTTTCGTGTTTTGCAGTTGAGAATGGCAGACGAAAATTGTCGGATCTATTTCTTAAAATGTTGAATGGGTTCAGCACATTCATTTAGAAGAACCGTTCGTTCACGAACCATGTATTTCCATTGGAGATGACATAACTTTTACTAGTTGTTGTAGCACGTTTGAGATACTCTGTCTACCTGTACTCAGCTTCATAGAATTCGCACAAAATAGAAGTGAATCTGCCTGCAGAAGTTTTGCATGCAATAATCTTGGAACTGTTAATTCCTTCTGCAGCAGAAACTAAAGTGGCATTTTGTATTTGAGGACATTAAGTGCAATAGTCATACAGAAGTTTGATCCCATAAGTCTCGGACAATTTTATACCCGGCTGTTTTAAAATGGCATTTTCTATCGAGAAGTTCGCGGCGACATTATGTTTCATTAATTCTATTGATGAACACTTGGAAGACAGTATAGACGAATATTTCGAATCAACAGGTGATTCCGATCCCATTCTAACAGCTATTAGTAATATGAGTAGGGTTTTCTATGAGGAACTTATGTCAATCTTTCATGAAATATTTGATATTTCGACAACAGAGTCTCATGATTCCTTTATGAAAGCCAATTTATCTAAGTACGTGAAATTGTCGGGGCGGCCTACTTTTTTTAGTTTTTTGTTAGTGTGTTCCGTGGTTCACATCACTGTTTTTCATATGTTCTATACTGAGTCTTGTTACACTAACGTCAAGATAATTTCGCTATGTCTTATTGCTATCTATGATAGATGTTACAGAGGTGTATTTGAAAAAGACGGAGCTTGTGAAACCCTGGATTCTTATTGCCAAAGAATAGAACAAAGTCTTTTTACAGAAGATGGTAAAACTCTGTTACCATCTCTACGCCGTCGTCATATTCGGTCTCAGCTTCAAAGATTAAAAAATATCGACTTTAAAAATTTTGAACTGACGGATGACGAGAAGAAAATGCTAGATGATGTGCTGGATCTCTTTCCACGTGAAGGAACTTTTGCGTGTGAATCTGACAATCCGATGAGTTTTACAAATGACACTGAAGTTGCAATTGAAGGTGAAAATGATATTGAAGAAGCAATTGAAATAGAAAGTGAAATCAAAGAAGAAAGTGAAAGTGATACTGAAGTAGATAAAGAAAATAAAATCTGCACAGTCTGCAAAAGAAAATGCTTCAAGCATTTTTTGGCATTTCAAGCCTTTTTTAACAGGGAACAATATTTTGACATTTAAACGTGTGATTTCATGAATAAAATAGGTAAGAATCCATTGACTATAAAAGCATGCAAGGTTTTTAAATATTTGAATGCATATTATGTTTATCTGTTAAATAATTAATTAAAAAAATATGATTGAAACTCATCTGAATTCCTTTAGTTATGTTAGTTAATTAGTCCTGTTATGAAATTATTCATAAAATGTTTATTGTGATCGGCCTTTTCATCATGAAATGTGATGCAATTATGTAAAATTGTTTTTAAAATAAAGTTAACCAGGGTTTTTAAAATATTAGATTTATTCTCAGAGTCACTTTAGCA